>JAOYNN010106171.1:0-11651 GCA_025770095.1 Goniobranchus kuniei | reverse complement strand
CTTATTATAAAGAAATAGATGCATTTGTTAAGTGGTGCAAACAAAACTTTCTTGTTCTGAATGTAGAAAAAACTAAAAAAATGACTATTGATTTCAGAAAAAAATGCCGTGAACACAGAGAGCATGATAACACAAGACAGAATAGTAGAAAATGTAGCTTCATTTAAGTATTCAGGGGTTGTCTTAGATAATAAACTCACAAGGAACAAAAACACAGAACATATCCTTATGAAATTAAAACCACAGATGTATTGTTTAAGAAAACTCAAATCTTTTGATGTAAATAAAAATATCATGCAAATGTTTTACTCGTATGTTGTGTCTAGCGCTCTGACCTTTGGCATTTCATGTTGGGGTGAAAACATATCAAAACATGACAGGGATACTTTGGATAAATTTATTAGGAATGCGGGAGGGGTGGCGGGGAGAAAACAAGATGACATTGACACTCTCTACAGACAATGTGTAACTAGAAAAACTAAACAGATCCTCGGTGACGAGACACACCCCCTCCATGACGTGTACGACGGTCGACTGATACAGCACAGTGGTAGGTACAGAATGCCAAAGATCAGAACAAAATGATAAGGGGACTCCTTTCTACCTAGATCTATGTGAATATGGAATGAATTGTTTAGTCGTGTGCAGTAGCTTGAATGTGAGTTTTCATTGATTTTCCACCACATTGTTGAACTGTTTTTGACATTTTAAATTGGAATTTTTAAAATAATGCCTCATATTAAGCTTACCATAGTAATCCCCTCCTTTTATTATGGCTTTTTTAGCTTCTACTGTTTTACAATTTTTCCTTTTTTTTTTTTCTTAACTTGCATACATTTCATCCTGCGATACCGTTTATATTATAATGAACTCTTAATTTTTTGTTCTTATACAATTTTTTTAATGCTTTAAATACGTCTTTTTTGAGCATGTCATTTGAATTTCCCCGAGTGGGATCAATAAAGTTTTCTGTATTCTGTATTCTGTATTCTGTAAACTGTTTGTTCCCTTTCCGTTGTGTCTGGAAGCAAAAGAAACATTTTAATCCTAAAAAATTCAAAACATTCCGGTGGTTGACGGTAAACATAGAGAACAATCAATTTTATTGTTTCAAGTGTTGAACTTTCGGAGATGCAACACAAGACCCAAAGTGGTCAGAGGAAGGATGTAAATGTCCTTATTTTTTGAAAATTATGTCCGATCGCTGCAAGCCCCACCCTCCTCATAACATGATGCTTTCATGATATGGGAGAGTTCCATATAGTAGCAAGTAACTGGCCACCACAGGACGACTGTTTTTAAATTTGTAACGAGTTCAAATTTTCCTTGCTCGGATTTTTAACCACCATAATGTTTTCACCTTAATTCAAATAAGTTGAAAAGCATTGAGGTCCTAAAGAAAATAAGTTCAAAGAATATGATAGAGCACATAGAAGGTAGAAGAATGAGATGGTTGTGGCATGTCTTGTGAATGAATGAAAACCGATTCCCAAAATGTGTTCTTAAATGGAAATCGAAAGGCAAGAGAAAGAGGGGCCGACCAATACTGACTGACAGTAGAAAGAGACCTGAAGGAACGACATTGAACTTGGATTGGAATGAGGCGGAGCCAGTGACTTGCTACTGTATACAGTAGTCCGTTTCCAAATTTAGAGTCACAATAAAACATTTATATCTCCGTAAACCTCTTTTTAATCTTTCTGAAACTTTGTGTGATGTTTTGATGTATCCATGACCAAACGAAAATTTTATATTTTTTTTAAAGTTCAAAATAGGCTTTATTTGGGAAATTTGTTTATTTGTCCTATATTAAAAGTGTCGAGCGGACAAAATCTCAACATTTCAGTGGTATACAGTAAATGACCTTGACGCAGCTCAAAACTAGAGGCGTGTCTGGGTTTGAGAGTAGGTTTAGAAAACTATTTGCACTTTTATCTCAATTTAATATAAAGCTTTTATAATAGATTGTCAGGTTCTTTTGCCTATTGAACAATTGGTAACGAAATGCTACTCTAGATCCAAAAAGAAATAATTTCAGTTTTATCCTAGCATTTTTCTTTTGGTTTCATTGGATCAGCCAATGAAGGGGGTTGTTTTAGTGTAAATCATAAAAATATTGTACATTCAACTATCTTGGGTATTTTATATAGCTCTAAGAGAAAAAAAATCTTTAATTATACTTGATAAAAATTTGAAAATAGGATTTTTGTTTGGTCATGATGATTCCAGACTCGTACACAAAATCTCAGTTCCATCTGATGTTTACGTTTGAAGATATAGGCCTTAATAGGTGACTTTGAATTTTGAAACGCACTATAGACCGAACTCTAAGTGAACGAGTGGTGAAGCAAGCCATGGGGAAGAATAAGAGGGCGAAACAAATTCATGTATTTAACATTCTATTTAGATCTAGATCTAGATCTACCACTTTGATCTACCGCTAACAATTGTCCGAGTACTGGTGATTAAACTTCTCTATAGATGAATAAATATCTAGATATCTAGATATATATTTCTGTATAAACTTTCGTGATCGTCAGGCCCTGTTTGTTTACACTTTTTGCCCTCTTATCTCAATACATTTTATATAGTAGAAAATTACTCCACAAAGTGCTTCAGATTTTCGGCTCTCATGATATGGGAGCGTTCCGTCTCGTATATAGTAGCACGTCACTGGGCGGAAACAACCGCCAAGGACAGGAGAGTGTGGAATATGACTATCAGCCCGATGTGCCAAGGGCACGGAAAGGACAAGGATCTCAGGTCTAAGATATAATTTTCTCATTTGTTATCTCAATAATATAAGTCATGACAAAATATGTTTGAGTAGTTTTCATGCCTCTTATCGTCCTTTTGGTGTCATTTTCATTAAAGTTAGTGTGATTGTAATTAGGATAGAGAAGATTGTAGAGAGATGGATTGATTTACATATTAGAATATTGAATTGAACTGAATTGAAATCTGTATTTGTCCAATGATTTGGAAATGTTTCTTGCTTACATTAAAAACAAAATAATCCCCAACAACAACGAAACCAAACCAAACAAAACAAAAACAAACTAACAAACCAACCTCAGTCATTCTAACGCTTTCGCTCTCCATCTGTCATACTACAATATTATGGTCAATCATATTATGGATAATAATAATGCATAAGAATTATTTGTCCTATATATCAACGACTTGCCAGAAAATGTCAAGTCCAACACTTATCTCTTCGCAGACGACACAAAAGTCTTCAATATAATTTAAAAAAAAAAAAACAACAGAAGATAAACTGACATTTCAAGAAGACCTGGAGAATCTCACTGAGTGGAGCAGAAAGTGGCTGCTAAAATTTCACCCTAAAAAATGCCAACAGATGCATATTGGCAAGCATGACCCTGCCCCAGACTTCAAATACATCATAATGGGAAATGTTCTAGATCAGGTGAAACAGGAAAATGACATAGGTGTCCAGGTGGACAGTGGTCTAAACTTCGATAATCATAATCAGGGAGAAAATCAATAAAGCAACATCTATGTCGGCGCTGATAAGGAGTGTTTTCTAACATCTAGACGAGAAAAATTTTATCCCTCTCTACAAGGCTCTTGTCATTGGCACCCATAAAAAGTGTCCCAACTAAAAGATCTGGAGGTAGTATAAAGGCGTGCAACAAAACAACTACCAGGGTTAAAAAATTTACCATACGAAGAGCGACTTAAAAGACGTAAACTACCAACAAGTAAAGTACCGCCTCCATAGGACAGACATGATTGAAGTGTATAAATTATTGAGTGGAAAATACGACCCAAATACCACCAACTTTTTGAAATTGAGAGGAGAAGACCACACGAGGTGGAGAAGAGAAAGGGGCACTCCAAGCAATTATTCGCGCACAGGGCTAGAACCAACTTGAGAAAATACAGCTTTTCAGTCAGAGTGACCAGTCTCTGGAATAGCCTACCAGAAACAGTAATCAGCGCACCAAACATCAACACATTCATAAGCAGATTAGATAATCACTGGAAAGATCAAAACATGCTACATGACCCCACAACACAGCCCGATCTCCTTCAATTTAGATCAAGGGAGTACAGATAAGACACAGTCTGGCAAAGATGACTCAAAGGGACCTGAGCCAGTACACTTGAAGTTCAAGTTCAAGTACTCCGTTTTCGTACGCTTCCGTATTCACAAAGTGCGCATGGAAGCGTTCAATCTTTTATTTCTATATATTGCCTGGGGTCCACAGCATAAGACACGCTACGTCACGTTTCCGTGAACTACGTATGACGTCCAGCATACCAAACATTTTCCGAAAGTGTGTGGCTTCACTGACACAGATTTCGTCATCGCCCAACAGAGCATGCACTATGAAGGCTGTCTTTCCTAGGTCTAGACTAGATGTCTAGTAGAAAGGTAATATATTAGATCTATATTATGAGAACAGCGAAACCAACATCATCAGCATCATCATCATCTTTCATAACAACAACAACAACAACAACAACAACAGCAGTAACAGTAAGCAGCAACAGCAGCTACATCAAGTATTTGATGCAACACTCTAAATTCTCCTTTATTTGCGCTCCTTTGCATATGGGATGGGCCCCATCCAAGGTGGCGACCTTGCATAATACATGTACCTCCTCGTCAACCACCAACATTAAAAAAAATATATTCGTCCTTGTTAACGCCCTTTCTGTAGGTCTGGCGCGCAAAAACGAAAACTTAACGTGTGAGAGAGGACTCTGTGGACACGGGCTACCGGCTATGCTAGCGTACGTAATTTGTGATAAAGCGTGATGAAGCGGAAGTACGGACGCTGTGGACCCCTGCTCTTACACTAGTGAAAAGTTCAGAACATGGTTAGCTTCGCTTATATGGTTGACTGATGTCAATTTAAATGCAGATTGCCATCTACACTCTCCTCATACACGTGACGCTTGTGATGTGACACTAAAGATTTATCATTAAATGGCAGAGACTTGCGGTGGTATCGAAGGGGAGGTCACCCCCACGCCTTGTCTTGTGTTGTGTTGAATATTTTCATGACTTGTCATTGCGGAGTGAATTTATTGGTGGATTCATAGAGCCAATCATCGTTTTGCTCTCTGGTCAGTCGGCACAAGCAATGAAAGGTTAGATAATCCCATTCAACTTTTGATTGCTGGTCCTCTTCACGTATTTACCCTACATCTTAGGCCCCCTTTCAGACGCATCGACCAACGCCGTCGCTATGATCGACACAACGCCGTTTCGTAAGGATGGCGCGCGCTATGGGTACGGTCACAGCCATCGTTGTATATATATAACGATGGTTGTGGTACGGTACGGATGGCGCTCACCGTCTTTACCAACGGCACCTTCTTATTCCAGTCGGCTGTTGCATTTCATTGAGTTACCATGGACACTGAAGAACAACTTTTGTGTTCATACTACTTGTACTACAAGACCAAAAAGTGCCTTAAGCAGAGGAAGTCGATGCATGGGTAATACGGAGACCAATATCTGAAGCCTTTGTCTACCCTGCATTAATGTTACTAAGGATTCAAAATCAATATTTTTGTACCACACGGTCGTGAAAAGAAAATAAAACTAAGCAAACTAGAAAATGTTACTAATCACAAGAGTAAAAATGGCTTAACTGTAGAGATTTGTGGTTTGTGGGAAGAGATAAGATAAGATACATCTTTTTTGTCCAGAAAGGCACATTGTCTTGGTGTTACTTAGACATTGATAGACGAATATACTTCTCAAAAGGGAATAATATGATATTGCGTATATGGCCACACAGATATATACTTAGCTACGTAGATATCAGATAATACCTGCATACATACAACGTACATACATAGGTAGTATGGCATTTGGGCGAGTCTGGGCCCCCTTTAGTTTCGGTTTCGGTTTCAGTTACGGTTTCGTTTTCAGTGTAAAATGCATGCTCTCCTGCGAAAACAAAAATGAATATGCTGTTTGAAGTTTGGGGGGTTGGGGGTGGGGGGTCCCAGACATCGCCCAAATACTGTACTACAACTGAATAAAAGTGAGATAAAAAAAGTAAAAAAAAAATGTAAAAAAATGAGATAGATAAAAAAGTATCAAGAGTAGAAGAAAAAAAAGAAGATAATTAGTGTTACGAGTAATGAATAAACAAAGAAAATAAAGAGCTTTTGGAGTCTTAGATTTTAGAGAGTAGAAGTGTGAAAGGGAAAAAAATTAAAAGGTATTTTTGAAGTCGTAGATTTTAGAGAGTAGAAGTGTGAAAGAGAAAAAAATTAAAAGGTATTTTTGGAGTCGTAGATTTTAGAGAGTAGAAGTGTGAAAGAGAAAAAAAAAAAAGAAGTGATTTTTGGAGTCGTAGATTTTAGAGAGTAGAAGTGTAAATGAATAAAAAAAAAAAAAAGAGTTTTTAGAGTCGTAAAAGTCAGAGGGTATGAGCGAAAAAAAAGTAAAAAAAGTGAAGGGTAAAAATTATAAAAAAGGAGTGATTTTGGAGTCGTAAAAGTCAGAGGAGGGTAGGAGTGGCAAAAAGAGTAAAAAAAAAAGAAGTGAAGGTTAAACATCATAACAAAAGGAGTGATTTTGGAGTCGTAAAAGTCGGAGGATAGGAGTTGAAAAAAGAGTACCAAAAAAAAAAAAAAGTGAAGTGTAAAAATTAAAAAAAAGGAGTGATTTTGGAGTCGTATAAGTCAGAGGGTGGGAGTGAAAAAAGACTTAAAAAAAAGTGAAGGGTAAAAATTATAAAAAAGGAGTGATTTTGGAGTTGTAAAAGTCAGAGGAGGGTTGGAGAAAAAAATGTATTTTTATCTGAAACTAGGTAACAGTAAACTAGACTCTGTTGGATAATTTAAAAAAATTATACTATATAAAAATGGAAGGAAAAAATTGTAACACATGTTATCGATTTAAATCTACTGATAAATATTACAAATATTATGTTAAAAGAAAGCATTATGAAAATAATAAGAAAAATATAAACAAGTATAAAATATAAAGAATTCATGGATGGAAATCCAAATTATCGTAAAATCAAATTCAAATTGTTTTCTAAGACAATCGTCAGTAAAAAGTCCAAAGTATTTAAAGAGATATGAAGATAATCCTATAAGTTAAAGTAATAAACTTAAAAATCAAATTAACAGTAACCAAACTCAAATAAAAAATTAAAACAATGTTAACATGTGATTATAGAACACCAATGGCATTTGATATTATTGAAGCACATTATAATCATCCTATTGACATAATAAAAACTAAAAGAAATATAAAAAAAATCCTTTAATAAACTACAAAATGATTTTGACTCATGGGTTGATAGCTTTCAAGAAAGAGGTAGTGGTCTACTATTTGATAAAATAACAAAATCCGAAATTAAACAATATAAAATTACTTATTTGAAAGCATCATCTTATATTCCATTAAGCTTTAAATCAAGTAATATTATTAACGTTAAGAATGAAAAAAGATAATTAGTTTTTTCTATGGTCTGTCTTAGCAAAACTATTTCCTGCTAAAGGTCATGTTGCTAGAAGATCTAATTATAAACATTATGAAAATGCACTTGACATAAATGGCATAGAATACCCAGTATCTTTTTTTTTGTACTAATGCATAACTTAATTCTGTCTTCTCTTTTTTAAACTTAGCTTTGAATTTTATATAATTCTAGTACAAATTCTCGTGAAGGATTTTCTTTAAACTTTTCTTAGAACACCATACCATTAAATATTCTTATTTATTTCCCCTCCACACCCCCGAACAATTTCTTGAATATCAACTGATGTTAAAATATCTCAACAAGTTCCGGTTTTAGATCTTATCTCTTCAGTTTTATTTACTTTTTCAAATAGGCGTGAAGAACATCATATCGATAATCATAAAATACTGTAAATATTCCAGTCTTGGGTCTAAATGTTAAACATATTTAAAAATTCTTCCTTTTTTTTAAAAATTAGATTTTCATACTGATTCCATTCTAGTGTATTCCGAGTTTATATCGGACATTGCAGATAGATATAATGAATTTGATTTTTATTAATTTATTTTATTTCATCTATTATGTTTTGAAATAACTCTGAGGACTTATCTACTGCTTCGTACTTATCTATTTATTCAGTTATAGTTTCTGATTTAAGTTCATCTCCCAAATATTTAGCCAATTCATCTCAAACTTCTTTACTCATATCGAATTTTTATATATTTACGGCTACTCTTCCTCCTCTAATGAAATACCTAGCATATTTGTCAGCAGATGCAGATATTTCTTTACTTTTCTCATTCAGTTTCATCCATGTTATGAAAAGTCGGTAATGTTAAACAAGATTGCATATTTGATTTTGTGATATCTTTCATCATTTCATAGTATAACATTACACAACATGCTAATGGTAGTACATAATTTTTTTTAAAAAGAGAGGACATTCATATTGTCGTTCTAAATAATTATCCTTTGTGATTCCTGTAATATCAAAATCTAGCTTCCTTGAATTTTTTGGAATTTTGAAATTATTACCTCACTGAGATAAACTAGCGTTGACATAAAAGGAAAATCTTAGATTTATTTTTTGAATTGGATCTCCTTTTCTTTCATTAGATTTTTCCTTTTTTAGGTTCTTTTAAACCAAGTTTTCTACTTTTTACTTACATATGGATTAGGACAATTTATGTTAACATTTAATAATTTACTTCCTTTCTTTATTGGTGGAGAATGAATTGGAATATGTTCAATTATAATTTCTGACTCAAATCCAGCCCCGTTAACAGTAACTAGAATAAGATCATTTTTAAAAAGGTAACCTAAGTATTTTAAATAATTATAAATGATGGTATATGCTTGTTAAGTAATTTATTCATTTGCTCTACCGAAAGACGTTCTACAATTATTACAATTTCTTTTTTTTTCAATTTGGACTAATGCAGATTTATTCTTTTCTTCAACTAAGAATTGTAACTGCTTTTATAGGGATAAATTGTTCTTCCATATGTGGCAATTCATGTTTTAACAGATTTTCCGCTGTCGTCTCATAAACAAGCTTTTTGAAATTACATCCTGTTTGCTTTTTATGATTTGCCATCAGTGAAATGGATTTTGTTGGAGAAGATATCTACTCAAAAGATGATTGTTTTACCTCATGCTGAGATTTTTCTTTGACATGCTAGTAACATGATTTTGTATCCCTGACAGATGTCATGTACGATGATTTGTATATTATCTGTAAGGCTGCTCCTATACTATGTTTGCATACACGTTTATCTAAATGCTAATTACATACATCCATATATACAAAGATACATAATTACATTTCATAAAAACATGCATACATACATTCAAA
Organism: Goniobranchus kuniei; assembly: GCA_025770095.1. Taxonomy (NCBI): domain Eukaryota; kingdom Metazoa; phylum Mollusca; class Gastropoda; order Nudibranchia; family Chromodorididae; genus Goniobranchus; species Goniobranchus kuniei. The sequence continues at coordinate 2,333 of JAOYNN010106171.1, read as the reverse complement.
CGTAATATACGTTAAGAAGAATATCAATGAATTAAGCAGATGTTGATGATAAATGTAGTGGTGTTGATGATAAAACGAAGGTAATGATGATGATGATTACCATTGATGATGTGAATGCTGCTGCTGCTGCTGATGATGATGACGGCGACGATAACGACGACGACGACAATGGTGATGATGAGGAAGAGGATGATGGTGATGACACTGTTGATGATGGTGACGATGATGACTGATATTAAATTGATAACAATGACTATGCTATGGAGTAGTCTATGCGGTGTGTAGGCCAGCGTTGTCAGCTACTTTTGCAAACTTTACGCCAATTTTACGTCAGAAATCCGCCAAAAACCGCCATCCGCTAAAGTCGGTTTAAGGGAGTTAAAAAGGAAAATAGTTAGACTTTATTGCTATACTATTCCTTAAAAAAAAAAATGGTATACCAAACATCAAATATCCGTCAAAGAAATACGTTATTTGAAAGGCCATTATCCTTTAACCAAACGATGACAAATAACATCCGTCAGGCTGGGAATACTGGTGCAGGTGTTTGCATGGCGCGCGTCGATGGTAAGCACGGCGCGCGTCGATGCGTCTGAAAGCAGTCACACTCGCTTTGTACTTTTGATCGTTTAGACGACTTTTCGTCGTGCTTATCTGAAATAGGCGCCGTGGTGACAACAGCGGTCGATCACGACTTTTTGCCGTGGTCGATGTGTGTGAAGACCCCTATGCTCGCTAATGTTCATTTCTATTAAACAAAACAAAACAAAACAAAACGAAAAAAAAACCCACTGACGGCTTTCGCCGTCTTCTGCCAAGGCGTTGGTCGATGCGTCTGAAAGGGGCCTTACAAGCTGCATGAGGCGTCGGTGGTAAAGGTGAACACATCTCGGCACGAGTCGAGAGTCAAGAGGCATTCACTATGGTCAGTACAACCGTGGGTTCGAGCCTCACTAGTGTGCGGTCAGGCTCATAACCGCAAGTCATCGGCTTTGTGTACTTGGGTAATACAATTTACTTCGCTTACCTCACTCGACTCAGGTACCGATCCGCTAAGACAGCGCTGTCTTTGTCTGAAAAAAAAATGTAATCTTGCCTAACAGGCTGCAAGTCTTGTTCAAAATGTTCTGTGTTGCTGTTGGTCAGGGGAGTAAAATGTCATTGTAAAGCGCCGTGAGCATGGCTACGCCGTGGAACGTGCGCTATATAAACGCCATCTTTACTTGTTTTTACTTATAGAATTAGTAGTGGTGTTATTCCATATCCTTTCAGTTGAGGAATTCGGGATTCAAACGAGAAGACTTGACCTACTTGACTTGTGGATCTTTTGCATCCTTATCGTCAGATGAGGACGCCTCAACAACCCGCACGATCTCCTTTGTCAATGTTTTCCACTTTTTCCGGTCCAGTGCGAGGGATCTTAGATGGTTCAGATCTTCACTCGTTCTTAAATGATACGTTGGAATCGAACCGGGACAAGTCCTTGTTTAAGACCGTTGGGAGAGTGGTGACTGGCCTTCCTTTGAATTGATTTACGAATGTCATGATGTATAGTTCCATCGACTTGTTGGCTGGGATGTCTTTGTCTCTTCGAAGGATGTACCCGAAGAGTTTCCAACGGCTTTCCGCGATTAATACTGATAGAAGCTTCTCGTCACACTTTTCATAAAGAGACCTGTTTGAAATTTTGACGGGATAGTGGAAGTTTAGTACTTTCCTGTGGAAGGCATCTGGTTGTTGATCTCAATCTGGGTTAGTGCCCATGTCCTGCAGTTAGTATTGATTTGACTAGCGCTCGGTATAGCTTGATTCTGGTGCTTCTTTATATTTTGTGTTGTCAAATCCAACCATTTTTGGATGGTTTAGGGCGGTGTTGGACAGTTGTTTTAGTATTTCAACATCATCTAAATCACTTAGCAAGTATACTATTTGTTTCGTTGTTTTCTGGCTGTTAATTGATGTGTATTCTGTTTTTTTCGACGTTTATCACGAGTTGGAACTTTTGGAATGATTTTTGGATTTCATGAACGTTGACGAATTCGGTTCCAATGAAGATGGGAGACACGATAGGTAAAAGGAACTTTTTTGAAGACACCGTACCAGGAAGAAGACGAAGAAGACAACCAAGCAGAGATGAAGACAAGACACTTTGGAAAATCCGGGAACAGGTCATAGGTTGGCATGGAGAATGAAGGAGAAAAGAGAAAGTCTCCGGCGTGCTGTTAGATACGAAACATCTCGAAGAGGAAAAGCCATCTAGTCTGAGAGAGAGAGAGAGAGAGAGAGAGAGAGAGAGAGAGAGAGAGAGAGAGAGAGAGAGAGAGAGAGAGAGA
>JAOYNN010106061.1:0-11651 GCA_025770095.1 Goniobranchus kuniei | reverse complement strand
CGAGGAATCTGCTCTGCTATGGTTGGTATATCCCTAATGAAATATGTTACTTTGCATGTTACAGTATTCAGTTTATAACTTGTATTTACTTGTGAAAAGATAGACAAAAGTTGGAGAGGTTGTAGCATTGAGTCTTAATTAATGGACTTCATGGAAGTAGCTCAGAATTATCACATCAAAAGGGAAAAATAAACATGAAATAAAACGTGACTTTATACCTTTTGGTCAGATTGAAGGAATTCTGCATTGATAGGGGATATGTTAGATTTAGATAGGCACAGGCCAAGTCTCCTAGAAAATGTATGAGAAATTTTTGTGAAATAAAAGCTGTGGGTACCGCTGGCTAAGGTGAACACATCTCGGCACGAGTCGAGAGTTAAGTGGCATTCACCATGGTCAGTACAAGCATGCGTGACAGCGTGGGTTCGAGCCTCGTTTGTGTGCGATGATGCTCATAACCACAAGTCATCGGCGTTGTGTCCTTGGGTAAGGCACTTTACTTCGCTTACCTCACTCCACTCAGGTGTGAATGAGTACCTGGCCGTTAAGACAGCACTGTCTCTGTCTGAAAAAATGTATTTACGCCTAACAGGCTGCAAGTCTCATTCTAAACGTTCTGTGTTGGTTTTGGTCAGGGGAGTAAAATGTCATTGTAAAGCGCCATGGGCAAGGCTACGCCATGGAATGTGCACTATATAAATGCCATCTTTATTTTTACTTGACTTTTTTGTTTGATTGTTTGTCTGTTTTTGGACTTTTGATTGTTTTTTTTTATAACGTAAGACGTGGTTGAAACTACAGATAAGGAAGTAACATTGAAGTTGAAGTTAATTGTTAGACTGCTTGAAAATTTCTCACAGTCAGTTTGTGGAGAAAAAAATACTTATGACTGCATAATTCATTTGATAGGGTGAAACTATCATATCCTTTGTAAATTTTCCACTGTTGTATAGTGTTAGACATACATGAAACTTTTTTGTGGTTAACTGCTCTTTAACAGGAACCTGATAATGAGTTGGATCAAGAGGCAAATTCACTTGAGGACCAGATCAAGGATTCGAACAAACCAGGAATGCAACAGAGGTGAATACACACCTAATGAAATGTATGGTGGCCTGACTAAAGACGTTGCATGTCGAAAATTAGCGATTTCCAGCTGTAAGCATTTCTGTATTCTACAGGTAATTTTGGACATACTGCTGTTTAAATTTTAAAATACCTCAATTTTTGAGGAAATGACAGACATTTAAAGATGGTGCCTCCAGAAAACAAAAAGCTGAGGAAAACAGTTGAAACTTGTTTTTTGGACATTCCCAGTTGAATATTTGCTTCAGTTTGACGAAACAGGGAATTTCAAATGTTTTAAATGGATCATTAAATCTGTAGATTGTATCAAAATAATTGTGTGAAGCCAAAACCTTAGGATCGATGCCCTTCATGGTGCAACTGAGCCTTCGGTTAGAAGAGCTGTGAAAAGAAAAGATAGAAGCGGAAGGCAGAAAAAAAAGGCAAGGTTGTTTAAAAGAATAAGCTTGCTTAGGCAGTAGCTTTTTAGCCTACTCCTCAAGATTTCCAACTGCCAAGAGTTCTTTATATTGAAAATGTATACCTCATTTGCACTTGTGACTAGAGTCCACATTTTGTGGAGATATCAGAATGGAATTGTGACCTGAAATAAAGTTGATACTTGGATTTTATGAACTATTGTGTTTGCTGTGGTTGTAATGTAGAATCAAGAATCCTTTATTGAAATTCAAACTTTGCAGACCCCGATGATTAATCCCATCCTTTTTCCCCACCCCTCTTGACCAGATTGGGTAGTGTTTTAAATTAAGGATGCCTTTGCTGTCACGTCACATTTTCTTCCTTTCTCATAACAATTTCTCCCATCATACAACTTGCACAAAAACACACAAACGCGCACACGCACACTTTTCTCTCTCATATTCTTTTACATGAAGGACTGTATAATAAGTCACCAAAGCAGAGGTAACTTGCTGGTTCTGGCTTGGGACAGCTGATATTTAGACTCTGGTTCACCTGTTGAGAAGAAAATAAAATTAAATGGGATTACTTTTGTTTATAATTCTCAAAACAGGTGAATAAGTGAATTTAAAAAGTTAACATTTTCTTGTATGAGAAATACTTATATAAAAAGGTCTACTTTAATGTGTCAACTGTACATTGCAGCTCGATAAAAGATGTTGATGATAGAGATAGAATGCAAGGAAGTGACAGTGACAGTAGGCCTACTGACACTGACCTAGGCCTACTTTTATATTACACACTTCAGATCAAAGAAGTAGATCTATAATATAATGAGTGCTGACTCGTAGCCATTAGATTTTATGTAAATTGGTTCTAACTTGAGAGTTTTACCTGGTATTCTCTACATACCTTACAATGCAGCCACTGACAAAGGCAGTGGAAGCTGACAAGTGGGAGTGGCAGAGAGATCTGATCCAGATTCCACAATGACAGTCAGGGCATCGGTAGATTTGCCAGAGTTAGAGTTATCACTGGGCCAGATGCGATAATTGAGCTAGTCGTGAATCAAAGGACTGATCGTTGTCATCCTCCAAACGCTGTTAGTTGATTACTCAAAGGCTAATGGGATGTTTTGATTGTCGCGAGTCTGTCTTCTGAGCTTGATTCACAGCTGTGAACGCCTCGGACGTTTAGAGGGAAGCCAGGCGTGGTAACGGAGTGTCGAGTGAAAAGATGAGTGAATTACATATGGTCTTTTCATTTTTAGTGCTAGAAATATTATTTATCGTAATCAAATATTATCACTTATTAAAGCATAGCCACATATTTTGCTTCTCATAGGTCGGATGTCATTGAAAATCTAAGGCCATAATAAGCACTCTGTCTTGCTCACGCATCGTCATTCATGTTGGAGATGCACAGTTTGTCTATCTTTTTATAGCTGAATTGTATCAATGCGCACTCAACATCCAGAGAAAGGGTGAAAAATAACGCCTTATTTGATATATGATAATACTGGTTTACATCGCAAAAGCTCGCCACAGTCGCTCACAAGAGTCCTTATTGTTATCTGATTTTTGCCAATGTTACGCAATTCTCCGATCGATACGGTGATGTAAAAAATCTTTTAAAAATACTTTTAGACAGAATTTTGCTATTTCCCTCCATTAAAAAGCCCAAAAATGATTGTGTATTCTGATTCAGTCAAAAAGGGACAAATTGACTGTTGGATTTTCCCATAAAAACGCCTGTATCTCAAAACTAGGTTTAGCGACATCTGACGGGTTTTCTCAAGCCACCACACAAAATAGTGTCTTAGAACTTGTCACAATTTTCAGTGAAGTTTATGGAGCACCTTCCTTACTTTCACAAGAGTGGCAGAAGTCAGATCATTTCTCTGAGTTTAATTGATGGTCCTCTGGGAAATTTGTCACAGTTTTTCCATATAGTGGAAAGTTAAATTTAATGTAAGAAAAAATTACTTTTTGCCTTAAGATCTCAGATGGATAGAGTTCTTCAGTGACCTCAATTTGTGGTTAACTACTCATAACAGGAACCTGATCTAAATTGAGGATTGGAACAAACCAGGAACGCGACGGAGGTGAATACATACCTAATGAAGTAGTGTCTTAGAAGTAGTCACAATTTCAGTTAAATTTTTGGAGCACCTTTGTTACTTTCACAAAAGTGGCAGAAGTCAGATTGTTGATTTGAATTAGATTGCTGGGCCTCTTTGAAATATGTTTCAGTCTTTCCATTTAATGGGAAAAAAAATTTAATGTAAGAAAAAGTGATTTTTTGCCTTTTAAGGTCTCAGATGGAGAGAGCTCTTCAGTGACCTCAATTAAGCTAAGTATTCACATGCCCAGTTAGTGCTTTGAAAAAAATGTGGGACATGCTTGTGTAAGGCAATAGACTCTTTTTTTAACACAATCCTGTCTTGCTGTAGCATTTTTTACTTCTTTCATTAAATTCAACTTTAATGATCATCAAATATATCTTATGTGTTTAAGAATGTTGAATGCCTTGTGTATCCATTGAAATTTCATAAAGCTTCATATATGATCCACTTACTCTTCCACAGGAACCCCGGCCAAGACGGTGATGAGGATCAGCTAGAGGACAGGATCAACTCAGCAACGCCACCGATGTGTATGACTTAAATTTGTCTCTCTCTGAATGTATTTCAACTTTCAGTTAAGAATGCACGCCTTAAATACAAATAAAAATGCTCACAACTTAAGCCATTAAGATTTTAACGTTAATTATTTCAAATCTTGATAATTTCTCTTGAGTGTACTTCGTAAAAAGGAATTTTTTATTTATTTATTTATTTTGGTAACAATTAATTTCTGTTTTGCATCTGTTAGGGACAAGCAGGGACTAGGAGGACATAAGGACTGGATTGGAGAGAACTGGAACTGGAACAGATGTCAAGTCATCGTGGAACTATAAAGAAAGCTGTCCCATGAACAGATGGTAAATCAAACATTTTATTTCTAGTTTTTCTCCCATTGGACACATGCTGTCATCCATGTTTGATCTTGCCAGAGTGTTTGCATTTTTCAATAAACCACACACATTATATGCTTTGTAACACTTCAGTAATAAAAGTAGGAAATCTGATTAAAACAGCTTGGACTTTTAATGAGAAAAAATATTGCTTAAGTGTTATAATTAAAAAAAGAAACAACAACAAAAAACAAACACAATTTTTCTTATATGAAGACCAAATTTGTTTTACGAAACATCAAACAACAATCATGTAATATTTAGAGATAAATATCAAACAGAACTGGAACTCTGGCACATCTTGCTTGTGTAAGACAGATTTTTATAAATATCAAACAGAACTGGAACTCTGGCAGATCTTGCTTGTGTAAGACAGACTTTACCAGACAGTCAATCCCTCAAGCAGTTATGTCTTAAGAATTGATTTTATCTTTCATTATTTTTTATAAAATATTTATTCATTTGTTAGATTCAGCTTTGTGGTCCTCAAATATTTCTAGATTTTGCAGAATGACAATTGTTTGCTACATTTATATCCAATAGAATATATTCATAAAACTGTCTATATCACCACTTCGACTTCCACAGGAACCCTGGACCAGGACAGACACTAGGATCAGCTTGAGGACTCAGATCATGGAACTACAGTAAGATGGTAAGACAGATATTTTAATTGTTTTATTTGCTGCCATTAAGTCACTCACTATTGGCTGTGTTTGACTTTGCAAAACTGCTGTCAGACTTTTGTTTGTAAAGTGTTTTTCGAGAAATGACACATACTGGTAGATTCTTCATGCTAATGTCATAAAATTGTTGGAAAACTGAGTAAAAAATGTTAGCCTTTGATGAGCAAAAATGATTTAAGCTTTAACATATACGAAAAGATAATTGGAAAAAAAGAAAAGACCAACTTTGACAAATCCATCTGATTTTTATTTTTTGTCTTTATTATTTTGTTTTGTTTTGTTTTGTTGTTTTGTTTTGTTTTTAATCAAAGCCTTAATCTTCACTTGATATCAACCCTTCATATCAAACAATAAATACTCATAGAATATTTTGAGATAACCAACAAATAAAGCTTGAATTGGGGTGGTTCATGAGCATGAGCAGAACCTGTGTTGAAGCAATCAACAGCATCACTTCCATTGCCATTCTTTCCCTCTCTCTCTCTCTGATGTACCTTGATGGGTTCAAATAGGAAAAAATCTATGAAGTACTTCCACTTCTATGTTTAGACCTGGTCATGATAACTCTAGATGTAGATGTTAGGCTTGAAACATTTGTAAGAGTTTGGCCCATGCTCACGTGGATCAAGTGGAGGACCCTGTTCAATTATCAGTTCTTCTTCAGAAAAGAAAAAAAAAAAAAGAAAAAGAGGATCATGACTACTGTCTTTGACTTCTGCCTCATTTTTGACTCATCTATGTCAGTCAAACCCAGGGTTTGGAAACTTGTCTTAATGAATTTGCTCTATGCACTTTCATGCTAACGCTGCAAAGAAAATTGCAAGAACTGGTGATCAGCAGCCCAACAGACAGCGTCACACAACTGAACTTTCTGACCAAAGGGAAGCTATTCCTACAATATATTTTATTTAGAAAGAGAAAGGAGCATGGGGCTACTTAAAAATTCCAGAGTCAAGTTTGTGCTACTTCTTATTGAAAAATTTAGAAGTACTATTGAGGGAGCGAAAGGCATTTTGACTTTGATTGACACTTGTAGCTATTGTACTGAGTGAGTTAACATGCAGCTTGCCAGTGCATTTTGGGTTCAGGCATTTATCATGTTATTTGAAAAATTGCTGGTGTCACAGTTGCGAGATAATAAAAATTATATGAAAGGCACTTTGCATGTCTGAGTTGGCTCTCTTTTCATTGACATACTCGTCTCTTCCCCTCACCCTCTCCCATCTGTCTGTCTGTCTGTCTCTGTCTCACTCTCTCTCTCTCCCCCTCCCTCCTTCCCTTGTTCCCTCCAGTGTTAGATTGGGGCAGTATGTGCCTCACTATCAGTAAATATCTTCTGGATTAACATTTTGCCTTCATCATCCAATAGACACTAGCGGCTGAAAATGTAATTAATTTGAGTTTTTACATAGCGCTACATCCATTGTGTGCTCGAAGTGCTGTGCAAGTATTCCTCAACAGGCCTTTTCAAACCTAGTGTTTTCTCAATTCCCTGTGGAGTATATAGAGATGCAGTTACTTTACAGGCACACTTGCTCTGACATACTGACAAGATCTTCCTCTACCTATGGTCATGTACTCAATGACACCTGAGTGAGGTGAGGAAACATTGTGTAAGTAGCCTTTCACAAGAACTAGACAGGGCTACAGCCTGGCTCGAATTTTAAATCCAGAATCTCCCGGTTCAAACTCCTTGACCCCACAGCCATGCTGGTACATGTTATATGTCTCTATACTAGATATTGACAAAGCTCTTTCTTCTGATCAGTACAATATTGGAAAGTGAAAGAATAGAGTCGGGTTCGGTATTTTGGCTTTCAGCCATCAGGGTGCATGTAGCAGTGAGAATAATAGTGAGTTAAAAATTAGGTATTTGGCCTTCAGCTGCCTTTATGAATTTTCCAGTCAGAATGATGGAGAGTGAATTAAACATCAGTTTTATATTGTGAGTTCCTGCTGAGATTACATCATTTATCTCTCCTGTCAGGTCATTGCTCTCTTTTTCTTTGCCATCTCCCTGGTGAGCATACATTTGAGCAGCGTGTTAAGCCCATCACTCTAGAAATTTGACAAGATCTTTTGCTGTGCCTATTGCCAGGTACCCATTTACACATGAGTCATTGTTTTGTTTTTTTTAATTTTCTGTCACAGAAAAAGCAGCGCATCTCCTAAACTGCCTATCCAATCTCATTAAAATTTCTATGATACACTCACGGTGTTCATAAAGTTAATACTTTTTTTTTTTTTTTTTTAAAGATTTTTTAGTTGAATAGTTCAATAGTTTGTTCTCTGTATGCCTTTTAAATAAAGATGACAAAGTATTGATGAGTGCTCAAATTCTTTGGTCTTTACAGAATGATTTGTCTGTATATTGATTCACAGCATGAGACAGAACCAATCGGAATGTGGGGGTGTGTAGTTTGTGTCCATGATGACAGTTCTTTTAATGATAATTTCATATCATACTTTTCTCATGGAATTGTTAATAAAGATAATGAGGAGAAAACTGAAACATGACCTTTGTGGTAAAACTTAAATTATTTAAATTATATGATCAAGAAAAGACGTGATAAAGAAGAAAAAATCGGAAATGTGCAAATTTCAAGGCCGAAAATTGTATGCCTTAACATAATGAAGAATCCCAGTCCACCTCTAAAATATCATCGAAACTCAACTGACATACCTGGAGATGCAAATTACTTAAATTCTGTTATCAAGAAAAGTTGCAACAAAGAAGAAAAAGTGCAACAATTTTTTCTGTGGCAGAAAATTTAGAAATGCACTATAAAAGAAGTGAAGTGGCTTAGCTAAGGACACAACACTGATGATTTGGGGTTATCGACCTAACTGCACCAGTGAGGTACAATCCAAAGTGATTACTCTTTTTACTAGCCGTGCTTAAGCCTGCTTGACTCAACTTGTACTAAGTGATGATGCCCCTGAGTTAATGACTAGCACAAGGGAGTACTATAGTCTTGTCAAGTGATGCTCACCCACAGTGCCAAAGGCCAATATTGATCCCACAATATTTTAGAATTCAAGATTTAAAATTTTGTAACAATTCATTTTTGAATGTCCAATCCTATCTGATATGAATGATAAACTTTACGTCAAATGTATATGTTGTGTATGTATAAGAACCCTTGGCAGTGAGAAGTGTCCAGTAGCAAAAACATACAACGGATACTAGATTAGTCAGTTTCTGGGGAGCAACTCGTAAAACTCGATTTACCTGAATTGATCAATTCAGTAGAATGTGTACTACACACAAGTGAACATGGAGGAGTTCATCTGGTTCATTTTATTGTTGATTGATGGCTTCCAGCTTGTTTTTGTTTTTTTTAAAGGTGCCTGTTATGGCTTTCAATCTTTTTCTTCAGCTTTGTTTGGGATCTTTAATAAAATTTTCTAAGGAATTGTTTTCTTACTCTTTGCACTGTAAATAGGTAAACTTGGGACATATCCTTCCTTCATACACTTAAAGCTACTATTTATCCTCCTCTTACAGAGTGTCCAACAAGGTAGTAAAGTTGTGAATTAGTGACTGATTTGATATGCTGGTCGTAAAGTTGTAAATTACAATTACTGGTAGTCGGATTGGAATAACGACAATTCATGTCAGGCTGACAAAATTTCAATTTCATAAGATGTTGATCAATGCTCTAATTTGTACTTGCTACAGCTATAAGGATGTGCTTATCTGAGTTACGTCCTCTCTTTGTGTCACCGAAACAATGTTGTTCCAACTAACTTATTTTTGTGCCTGTTAACTTTTTGCTTCAGTATCCATTTTGTGGTGGCCCGGTAGCTCAGTTGGTAGAGTGGCTGACTGCCATGCAAAATGGCCCGAGTTCAAACCCAGCCAGGCAGTGGTTTTTTTCGGGGCCCCCTGTTCACCCAGCAGTATAAATGGCTAGCTAGGTCTTTGTGGCCTTGGAGAAAGTAAAGTCGTCATGGAAAGCAATGGCAAACTACCATATTATGCCGTATGCCTAGTATAATTAGGGCTCTACCGCAATTCCCCTACACTCAGTCATGGGTACGGGACTAACTTTGCTTTTTACTTACCGTATCCGAATCTGATTGTTAATTATTTTTATCCACCCGTTTCATGACCCATTGAACAAACTTGTCATCGCAGCTGTGAGCATGAGATAAAGAGAAAGTAATAAAAAAAACAAGTGAGGGAGAGACACACAGAAAGAAAGGCAGACGCACACACACACACACACACAGGCTGACACACACGTGCATATGCACTCACTACAGACAGAAATGCAGGTGCACACATACACGTGCAAATGCATACACAGACATACATACAAGACACAAAAAGATTACATACAAAGGTCGGTTGCAGTTTCACCTTCCATCGTTCCCTCTTACTTTTTTTGGTTTGGTGCTCCGTGATCTGGCTGTGATGGAGCACTGTGCTCCTCTAAATCTGCTTAAGAACCGAACATACTGTTATATCAGGACCCACCCTGTTTACATCTCTCTTCACATAGAAAGATGACAGTTTGATAACAAGTGGATCAATGGAGGAGTTTTTCGTTGGCTTTTATTTTTCGTAACAAGTACCGTTATTATTCTGGTTTGTATCACTCTTAAGATGATTGGTGAATGAATGCAGCGTCGAATTGTGTCAGTGGTCAGTGGTATGCGTAGAGTGCTGTTTCAGTATCATGATTAGCTGTCTAAGTAAGTGTTAATTTCTCATTCGATCAAAGACCGGGTTATGTCTCCTTCGAACTTGAGCATGATTTGGTATTAAGCACACTCAAGCCTCCTCCCGATGACCATGCTTAAAGGCAGCATGAACTGTACATGGCATATATCTGCTAAGTTTTATGAATTTTTTTTAAATGCTGCGCATTGGGTTAGGCCTATTGTATTAAAGTTTCAATACTGAATCACTTTCTTACATGTATATGGAGCAAAGTCTAGCTGATGGATGGTATTGTAGTGTTAATGTTAGTACTAGGGCATTACATTGGATGGGCAAAAAAACCCACAAAGTTCCTGAACTTTGAAGCCATATAAAATTCCTATTTATTTTAAAAAAGCCTTCAAATTTTGACATAATCATATACAAATACTTTTGTGTATGTAGAATAAATCTCATTATAATTAACAGCAAACTCTAAAAGTTATAATGACATAGACAACCACCCCCATTCTGCAAATATCACTTTACACAGATCTCATTCGCAATTAATTACTTACAAGAGTCAGTTTTGTCATGACTTCTTCGTAATGGCGTATGCTTCTTATCAGCAGACAAGTCTGGTGCTATGATTGTTTAAATATTTTTTTAGCGTAGAATTGTTATTATCTCTAATATTTTGCATTTTTGTTTCAAAAACTACTTAAGTGAAAGTTGGTGGCTACAGTGACCTCATTTCGTCATGAGTCGAGAATCAAGAGGCATTCACCATGGTCAGTACAAGTGTGAGTGACCGCATGGGTTCAAGCCTTGCTAGTGTGCGGTCATGCTCATAATCACAAGTCATCGGCGCTGTCCTTGTGCAAGGCACATTTCTTCACTTACCTCACTCGACTCAAGTGAGAATGAGTACCTGGCCATTAAGACAGTGCTGTCTCTCTGGAAAGAATGTATCCGTGCCTAACAGGCTGCAAATCTTGTTCTAAATGTTCTGTGTTGCTGTTGGTTAGGGGAGTAAAATGTCATTATAAAGCGTTGTGAGCATGGCTACACCATGGAGCATGCGCTATATAAATACCATCTTTACTTTACTTTTAAAGTGGTCTTATCTAATAAAAAAATTTTTAAAAGAAAGAAAGCAAAACACAAAAATCTGTGATACAAAAACTCATATCATTTGATACAGGCTGGATGTAAACTTAGATCCAAGCCTAGATTGTATTTAGTGTCAGTTTGCCTAGGTTTATCATTCTAGAGCTAATTTAGACCTTGATCAATCATACTATTATTTTTCAATGTGGTTTCCATTTTTGGAGTAAAGAAATGTTCAAATTTCTATTCGACAAAAGAAATACAGTGCAAAGCTGTTTACTGAAGAGTAATTTAAAGTAAAAATTTCTGACTGAAAGGAAGACATTACAATTACATTGGCAAAGATTGGTAAATCTAGATCTAGATTGGAAAAACAGACATGGGCATTTAGGCCGATTATACGGCAAGGTGACGACTCAATTGATCAATTGAAACTCTAATCGTAAATTGACGATATTGCGGAGCAGATGATTTTGAAAACACCTTATATTTTTCCGTGTAACTTAACTCTTTATCCGTTCAGTTTTTTTCTCACTTTTTTCGGAGTTTTTTCCCTTTGGGGTATAAAGCTATTTTTATTTTATTTATTTGTGAGTAATGATACATTGTAATGTTATGTGAGTAATGATGCATTGTAATGTTATTGTGTCAAATATAGAATTGACGGGAAATGAATGTACTTTATGAAAATAAAGAGTAATTTGAGA
>JAOYNN010105950.1:0-11652 GCA_025770095.1 Goniobranchus kuniei | reverse complement strand
TAAGCAGAAATAAGAGTATGAAGAAAGAGGAACAGGGTCATAAGCAGAAATAAGAGTATGAAGAAAGAGGAACAGGGGCATAAGCAGAAACATGAACATGAACAAGGAGGAACAGGGTTATAAGCAGAAACATGAATATCAACAAAGAGGAATAGGGTCATAAGCAGAAATAAGAGTATGATGAAAGAGGAACAGGGTCATAAGCAGAAACATGAATATGAAGACGGAGGAACAGGGCCATAAGCAGAAACAAGAGTAGGAAGAAAGATGAACAGGACCATAAGCAGAAATAAGAGTATGCAGGAAGAGGAACAGGGCCATAAGCAGAAACAAGAGTATGAAGAAAGAGGAACAGGGTCATAAGCAGAAACGAGAGTATGACGAAGGAGGAACAGGGTCATAAGCAGAAACAAGAGTATGTCGAAGGAGGAACAAGGTCATAAGCAGAAACGAGAGTATCACGAAGGAGGAACACTGTCATAAGCAGAAACGAGAGTATGACGAAGGAGGAACAGGGTCATGAGCATGCACAATAGTATGACGAAAGAGTAATATGGTCATAAGCAGAGACAAGAGTATGAAGAAAGAGGAGCAAGGTGATAAGCAGAGACAAGAGTATGAAAAAAGATGAACAGGGTCATAAGCAGAGACAAGAGTGTGAAGAAAGATTAATAGGGTCATAAGCAGAAACGAGAGTATGACAAAGGAGGAACCGGGTTATAAACATAAACAAGATTATCAGGAAGGAGAAACAGGGTTATAATGAGAACGAAGAGTATGATGAAGGAGGAACAAGGTTATAAATAAAAGGAAGAGTATGCAAAATTAGGAACAGGGTCATAAGCAGAAACATGCGTATGAAGAAGGAGCAACAGTGTTATAAATAGCAGGAAGATTTTGAAGAAGGCGGAACAGGGTCATCAGGAGAAGCAAGAGTATGAAGAAAGAGAAACAGGGTTATAAGCAAAAGCAAGAGTATGTTGAAGGAGGATCAGGGTCAGAAGCAGAAGCAAGAGTATGAAGAAGGAGAAACAGGGTTATTAGCAGAAGCAAGAGTATGCAGGAGGAACAGGGTCATAAGCAGAAACAGGAGTATGAAAAAGGAGAAACAGTGTTACAAGCAGACGCAAGAGTATGCAGAAGGAGGAACAGGGTTATAAGCAGAAACATCGGTATGATGGAGGAGAAACAGGTGTGTAAGCAGAAACAAGAGTTTTAAGAAGGAAAACAGGATTATAGGCAGAAATAAGAGTATGAAGAAGGTGAAACAGTGTCATAAGCAGAAATTAGATTATGAAGAAGGAGAAACAGGGTCATAAGCAGAAATTAGATTATGAAGAAGGAGAAACAGGGTCATCAGTAGAAACAAGAGGATGAAGGACGAGGAATAGGGTTATATGGAGAAGCAAGAGTATGAAGAAAGAGTAAAAAATGGTCAAAAGCAGAGACAAGAGGATGAAGAAAGAGGAACAGGGTCATAAGCAGAGACAAGAGAATGAAGAAAGAGGAACAGGGTCATAAGGAGAAACAAGTATATGAAGAAGGAGGAACACGACCATAAGCAAAACCAAGAGTATGCAGAAAGAGGAAGAGGGTTTTAAGAGGAAATAAGAGTATGAAGAAAGAGGAACAGGGTCATAAGCAGAGACAACAGTATGAAGAACGAGGAACAGGGCTATAATCAGAAACAGGATTATGAAGAAAGAGGAACAGGGTCATAAGCAGAGACAAAAGTATGAAGACAGAGGAATAGGGTCATAAGCAGAGACAAGAGTATGAAGACAGAGGAACAGGGTCATAAGCAGAGACAACAGTATGAAGAATGAGGAACAGGGTCATAAGCAGAGACAAGAGTATGAAGAAAGTGGAACAGGGTCATAAGCAGAATCAAGAATATGAAGAAAGAGGAACAGGGTCATAAGCAGAGACAATAGTAAGAAGAAAGAGGAACAGGGTGATAAGCAGAGACAAGAGCATGAAGAAACAGGAACAGGGTCATAAGCAGAGACAAAAGCATGAACAAAGAAGAAGAGGGTCATAAGCAGAGACAAGAGCATGAACAAAAAGGAATAGGGTCATAAGCAGAGACAAGAGCATGAACAAAGAGGAACAGGGTCATAAGCAGAGACAAGAGTATGAAGAATGTGGAACAGGGTCATAAGCAGAGACAAGAATATGAAGAAAGAGGAACAGGGTCATAAGCACAGACAAGAATATGAAGAAAGAGGAACAGGGTCATTAGCAGAGACAAGAGTATGAAGAAAGAGGAACAGGGTCATAAGAAGAAACGGGAGTATGGCACAGGAGGAACCGGGTTATAAAAAGAAACAAGAGTATCAGGAAGGAGAAACTGGGTTAAAAATAGTAGGAAGATTATGAAGAAGGAGGAACAGGGTTATAAATAGAAGGAAGAGTATGAAAAATTAGGAACAGGGTTATAAGCAGAAACATGAGTATGAAGAAGGAGAAACAGGGTTACAAATAGAAGGAAGATTTTGAAGAAGGAGGAATAGGGACATAAGCAAAAGCAAGAGTATGAAAAAGGAGAAACAGGGTTACAAATAGAAGCAAGAGTATGATGAGGGAGGAACAGGGTCATAAGCAAGAGGAAGAGTATGAAGACAGAGGAACAGTTTCATAAGCAGAAGCAGGAGTATGAAGAAGGAGAAAAAGGGTTATAAACAGAAACAAGAGTATGGAGAAGAAGGAACAGGGTCATAAGCAGACACAAGAGTATGGAGAAAGAGCAGCAGGGTCATAAGCAGAAAGAAGAGCATTAAGGAGGAGCAGGATCATAAGCAGAGACAAGTGTATGAAGATAGAGGAACAGGGTCGTAAACAGAAACAATAGTACGAAGAAAGAGGAACAGGGTCATAAGGAGAAACAATATTATGAAGAGAGAGGAACAGGGTCTTAAGCAGAAACAGGAGTATGAAGGAAGAGGAACAGGGTAATGATGAGAAACAGGAGTATGAAGAAAGAGGAACAGGGTAATGATGAGAAACAAGAGTATGAAGAAAGAGGAACAGGGTCATAAGCAGAAACAATAGTATGAAGAAAGAGGAACAGGGTCATAAGCAGAAACAGGAGTATGAAGGAAGAGGAACAGAGTAATGATGAGAAACAAGAATATGAAGAAAGAGGAACAGGATCATATGCAGAAACAAGAGTATGAAGAAACAGGAACAGGGTCATAAGCAGAAACAAGAGTATGAAGAAAGAGGAACAGGGTCATAAGAAGAAACAAGAGTATGAAGAAAGAGGAACAGGGTCATAAGAAGAAACAAGAGTATGAAGAAAGAGGTACAGGGTCATAAGAAGAAACAAGAGTATGAAGAAAGAGGAACAGGGCCATAAGAAGAAACAAGAGTGTGAAGAAAGAGAAACAGGGTCGTAAGCAGAAACAAGAGTATGAAGAAAGAGGAAGAGGGTCATAAGCAGAGGCAAGAGTATGAAGAAAGAGGAACAGGGTCAAAAGCAGTGACACGAGTATGAAGAAAGAGGAACAGGTTCATAAGCAGAAACAAGAGTATGAAGTAAGGTGAAGAGGGTGATAAGTAGAAACGAGAGTATGAAGAAAGAGGAAAAGGGTCATGAGAGGAAAAGAGGGTATGACAAAGAAGGAACCGGGTTATAAACAGAAACAAGAGTATCAGGAAGGAGAAACAGGGTTAAAAATATAAAAAAGAGTATGAAGAAGGAGGAACAGTGTCATAAGCAGAATAAGAGTATGAAGAAGGAGGAACAGTGTCATAAGCAGAACGAGAGTGTGAAGAAGGAGGAACAGTGTCATAAGCAGAAGCAAGAGTATGAAGAAGGAGGAACAGGGTCCTAAGCAGAAACAAGAGTATGAAGAAGGAGAAACAGGGTCATATGCAGAAACAAAAGTATGAAGAAGGAGAAACAGGGTCATAAGCAGAAACAAGAGTATGAAGAAGGAGAAACAGTGTCATAAGGAGAAACAAGAGCATGAAGAAGGAGAAACAGTGTCATAAGCAGAAACAAGAGTATGAAGAAGGAGACACAGGTTCATAAGCAGAAACAACAGTATGAAGAAGGAGGAACAGGGTCATAAGCAGAAACAAGAGTATGAAGAAGGAGACACAGGTTCATAAGCAGAAACAACAGTAAGAAGAAGGAGGAACAGGGTCATAAGCAGAAACAAGAGTATGAAGAAGGAGACACAGGTTCATAAGCACAAACAACAGTATGAAGAAGGAGGATCAGGGTCATAAGCAGAAACAAGAGTATGAAGAAGGAGAAACAGGGTTACTAGCATAAACAAGAGTATGAAGAAGGAGAAACAGGGTTATAAGCTGAAACAAGAGTATGAAGAAGGAGGAACAGGGTCATAAGCAGAAACATGAATATGAAGAAGGAAAAACAGGTCTGTAAGCAGGAAAAAGAGATTTAAGAAGGAGAAATAGGGTTATAAGCAGAAACTAGACTATGAAAAAGGAGAAACAGGTCTGTAGGCAGGAAGAGTTTTATCAAAGAGAAACAGGGTTATAAGCTGAAATAAGAGTATGAAGAAAGCAAAACAGGGTCATGAGCAGAAACACGAATAGGAAGAAGGAGAAAAAGGGTCATGAGCTGAAACAAGAGTATGTAGAAGGAGAAACAGGGTTATAAGCAAAAACAAGAGTATGAAGAAGGAGAAAGAGGGTTATAGGCAGAAGCAAGAATATGAAGAAGGAGAAAAAGGGTTATAGGCAGAAACAACAGTTTCAAGAAGGAGGAACAGGGTCATAAGCAGAAACAAAAATATGAAGAAGGAGAAACAGGGTTATATGCAGAAACAAGAGTATGAAGAAGGAGAAACAGGGTCATAAGCATAAACAGGAGTATGAAGAAGGAGAAACAGGTCTCTAAGCATAAACAAGAGTTTTAAGAAGGAAAATCAGGGATCTAAGTAGAAATAAGAGTATGAAGACGGAGAAACAGGGTCATAAGCAGATACAAGAGTATTAAGAAAGAAAAACAAGGTCATAAGCAGAGACGAGAGTATAAAGAAGGAGGAAAAGGGTTATAAGCAGAAACAAGAGTATGAAGAAAGAGGGATGGAGTCGTAAGCAGAGAGAAGAGTATGAAGAAAGAAGAATAGGGTCATAAGCAGTAACAAGAGTATAAAGAAAGAGCAACAGGCTCATAAGGAGAAACAAGTGTATGAAGAAGACGGAACAGGATCATAAGCAGAAACAAGAGTATGAAGAGGAGAAACAGTTCTATAATCAGAAACAAGAGTATGAAGAAGGAGAAACAGGGTCATAAGCAGGAACAAGAGTATGAAAAAGAAGGAACAGGGTCATACGCAGAAACCAGAGTATGAAGAAGGAGAAACAGGTCTGTAAGCAGAAACAAAAGTTTTAAGAAGGAGAAACAGGGTTATAAGCAGAAAAAGGAGTATGAAGAAGGAGGAACAGGGTCTTAAGCAGAAACAAGAGTATGAAGAAGGAGAAACAGGGTTATAAGCAGAAAAGAGTGTATGAAGAAGGAAGAACAGGGTTTCATAAGCAGAAACTAAAGTAAGAAGGAAAAACAGGCTTATAAGAAGAAACAAGAGTATGAAGAAGAAGAAACAGGGTCATGAGCAGAAACAAGAGTAAGAAGAAGGAGAAACAGGGTCATAAACAGAAACAAGCGTAAGAAGAAGGAGAAACAGGGTCATAAACAGAAACAAGCGTAAGAAGAAGGAGAAACAGGGTCATAAGCAGAAACAAGAGTATCAAGAAAGAGAAACAGAGTCATACGCAGAAACAAGAGTATGAAGAAAG
Source organism: Goniobranchus kuniei (assembly GCA_025770095.1). Lineage (NCBI taxonomy): Eukaryota > Metazoa > Mollusca > Gastropoda > Nudibranchia > Chromodorididae > Goniobranchus > Goniobranchus kuniei. Next base: position 5,877 of record JAOYNN010105950.1, on the reverse strand, counting down.
AGAAACAGGGTCATATGCAGAAACAAGAGTATGAAGAAGGAAGACCAGGGTCATATGCAGAAACAAGGTTATGAAGAAGTAGGAACAACGTCATAAGCAGAAACAAGAGTATGAAGAAGGAGAAACAGGGTGATAAACGGAAACAAGAGTATGAAGAAGGAGAAAGAGGGTTATAAGCAGAAACAAGAGTAAGAAGAAGAAGGAACTGGGTCATAAGCAGACACAAGAGTATGAAGAACTAGGAACAGGGTCAGAAGCAGAAACATGAGTATGAAGAAAAAGACACAGGGTCATACGCAGAAACAAGAGTATGAAGAAGGAGGTACAGGGTCAAAAGCAGAAACAAGAGTATGAAGATGGAGTAAAAGGGTCACAAGCAGAAACAAGAGTATGAAGAAGGAGACACAGTGTCATGAGCAGAAACAAGGGTATGTAGAAGGAGAATAAGGGTCATAAGTAGAAACAAAAGTATGAAGAAGGAGAAATAGGGTCATAAGCAGAAACAAGAGTATGAAGAGGAAGAAAAAGGGTCATAAGCAGAAACAAGAGTATGCAGAAGGAGGAACAGCGTCGTAAGGAGAAACGAGAAAAACAAGGGCATAAGCAGAAAGAAGAGTACGAAAATGGAGAAACAGGGTCATAAGCAGAAACAAGAGTATGAAGAAGGAGAAACAGGGTAATAAGCAGGAACAAGAGTATGAAGAAGTAGAAACAGGGTCATATGCAGAAACAAGAGTATGAAGAAGGAGAAACAGGGTCATAAGCAGGAAAAGAGTATGAAGAAGTAGGAACAGTGTCCTAAGCAGAAACAAGAGTATGAAAAAGGAGAAACCCGGGTTATAAGTAGAAACAAGAGTATGAAAAAGGAGAAACAGGGTTATAAGCAGAAGCAAGAGTATGAAGAAGGAGGAACAGGGTCAAAAACAGAAACAAGAGTATGACTAAGGAGAAACAGGGTATTAAGCAGAAGCCAGAGCATGAAGAAGGAGGAACAGTGTCATAAGCAGAAATAAGAGTATGAAGAAGGAAAAACAGGTTTATAAGCAGAAACAAGAGTTTGCAGAAGAAGAACCAGTGTTATAAGCAGAAATCAGTGTAAGAAGAAGGACAAACGGGGTTATAGGCAGAAAGAAGACGAAGAAGAAAGAGAAAAAGGGCTACACGCAGAAATAAGAGTATGGAGAAGGAGAAACAGGGTTATAAGCAGAAACAAGAGTATGAAGAAGGAGAAAGAGGATTATCAGCAGAAACAAGAGTATGCAGAAGGAGGAACAGTGTCATAAGTAGAAATAAGTGTATGAAGAAGGAGAGACAGGGTCATGAGCAGAAACAAGAGTATGAAGAAGGAGAAACAGGGTCATAAGTAGAAACAAGAGGATGAATAAGGAGAAACAGGGTCTTAAGCAGAAACAAGAGGAACAGGGTCATAAGCAGAACAAGAGTGTGAAGAAGGAGGAACAGGGTCATAAGCAGAAAAAAGAGTATGAAGAAGGAGAAACAGGGTCCTAAGCAGAAACAAGAGTATGAAGAAGGAGAAACAGGGTCATAAGCAGAAACAAGAGTATGAAGAAGGAGAAACAGGGTCATATGTAGAAACAAGAGTATGAAGAAGGAGAAACAGGGTCATAACCAAAAGAATAGTATGAAGAAGGAGAAACAGGGTGAAAAGCAGAAACAAGAGTATTAAGAAGGAGAAACAGGATCATAAGCAGACACAAGAGTAGGCAGAAGTAGGAACAGGGTCATAAGAAGAAACAAGAGTATGAAGAAAGAGAAAGAGAGTTATTAGCAACAATAAGAGTATGAAGAAGGAGAAACAGGGTTATAAGCAGAAACAAGAGTATGAAAAAGGAGGACCAGAGTCATAAGCAGAAACAAGAGTATGAAGAAGGAGATACAGGGTTATAAGCAGAAACAAGAGTATGAAGAAAGAGGAATAGGATCATAAGCAAAAAGAAGAGTATCGAGAAAGAGCAACAGGGTCATAAGCAGAAACAAGAACATGAAGGAGGAACACGAACTTCAGCAGAGACAAGTTTTTTGAAGAAAGAGGAACAGGGTCATGGGCAGAAATAAGAGTATGCAGAAAGAGGAACTGGGTCATAAACAGAAACAAGAGTATGAAGACAGAGGAACAGGGTCATAAACAGAAACAAGAGGATGAAGAAAGAGGAACAGGGTCATAAGCAGAAACAAGAGTATGAAGAAAGAGGAACAGGGTCATAAGCAGAAACAAGAGTATGAAGAAAGAGGAACAGGGTCATAAAAAGAAACAAGAGTATGAAGAAAGAGGAACAGGGTCAAAAGCAGAAACAAGAGTATGAAGAAAGAACAACAGGGTCATAAGCAGAAATAAGAGTATGAAGAAAGAGGAACAGGGTCATAAGCAGAAACAAAAGTATGACGAAAGAGCAACAGGGTTATAAGCAGACACAATGGAATGAAGTAAGAGGAAGAGTTTCATAAGCAGAAATAAGAGTATGAAGAAAGAGGAACGGGGTCATAAGCAGAAATAAGATTATGAAGAAAGACGAACAGGGTCATAAACAGAAACAAGCGTATGAAGGAAGAGGAACAGGGTAATAAGCAGAAACAAGAGTATGAAGAAAGAGGAAATGGGTCATAAGCAGAAATAAGAGTATGAAGAAGGAGGAACAGTGTTATAAGCAGAACAAGAGTATGAAGAACGAGGAACAGGGTTATAAGGAGAAACAAGAGAAAAAGGGTCAGAAGCAGAAACAAGAGTATAAAGAAGGAGGAACAGTGTCATAAGCAGAACGAGAGTGTGGAGAACGAGGAACAGTGTCATAAGCAGAAACAAGAGTATGAAGAAGGAGAAACAGGGCACCAAGCAGGAACAAGAGTATGAATAAGGAGAAACAGGGTCATTAACAGAAAAAAGAGTATGAAGAATGACGAACAGGGTCATTTGCAGAAACAAGAGTGTGAAGAAGGAGGAACAGGGTCAGAAGCAGAAACAAGAGTATGAAGAAGGAGGAACAGTGTCATAAGCAGAACAAGAGTATGAAGAACGAGGAACAGGGTTATAAGGAGAAACAAGAGAAAAAGGGTCATAAGCAGAAACAAGAGTATGAAAAAGGAGAAACAGGGTTATAAGCAGAAACAAGAGTATGAAGAAGGAGGAACAGGGTCATAAGCAGGAACAAGAGTGTAAAGAAGGAGAAACAGGGTCCTATGCAGAAGCAAGAATATGAAGAAGGGGGAACATGGTCATAAGCAGAAACAAGAGTTTGAAGAAGGAGAAACAGGGTTATAAGCAGAAACAAGAGGATGAAGAAGGAGAAAAAGGGTTAAAAGCAGAAATAAGAGTATGAAAAAGGAGAAACAGGGTTATAAGCACAAACAAGAGTATGAAGAAGGAGTAACAGGGTCATAAGCAGAAACAAGAGTATGAAGAAGGAGAAACAGGGTCATAAGCAGAAACAAGAGTATGAAGAAAGAGGAACAGGGTCATAAGCAGAAATTAGAGTATGAAGAAGGAGAAACAGGTCTGTAAGCAGAAAAAAGAGCACGAAGAAGGAGAAACAGGGTCATAAGCAGAAACAAGAGTGTGAAGAAGGAGGAACAGGGCCATAATGAGAAACAAGAGTATAAAGAAGGAGAAACAGGTCTGTAAGCAGAAACAAGAGTTTTAAGAAGGAGAAGCAGGGTGATTAGCAGAAACAAGAGTATGAAGAAGGAGGAACAGGGTCATAAGCAGAAACAAGAGTATGAAGAAGGAGAAACAAGGTTATAAGCAGAAATAAGAGTATGAAGAAGGAGAAACAGGGTTATAAGCAGAAGTAAAAGTATGAAGAAGGAGAAACAGGGTTATAAGCAGAAACAAGAGTATGAAGAAGTAGAAGCCGGGTTATAAAGAGAAACAAGAGCATAAAGAAGGAGATCCGTAAAAGGTGTGGAAAAAAGAGGAGAAGAAAGAGAAAGCATTAAAAGAGAACTGTTCTGACCTGGTATCCAATAGTTGAAGGTTACGCAGACCCATCCGTCTAAGGTCATAGTGGGAGATAACACACTGGATTTGACAAAGGACATGGATCCTATAGTGTTGGTAGTGAGATACATGAAACTACCTGAAAGATTGGCACATTGATGAATAGAGTGAGCGAGTAACGATATACCGGATTCGTGAATTAAACAAAACAACAAAAACAACAAAACCAACAACAAAACAACAAAGGAAAAACCAGGCAAAAACGTGCCAAACTTTGAACGGTGATAGCTTCAATGACATAAAAAAACCGACTTGAAATTTCAACACATAATACTTCACTCTACTTTTCATAAATGGTAGAAAATTCATGGAATTATACTGAGATTTATGTAATTTACAGCAACTTTTGGTAAATAAATTGAAAAATAAATATCTCAGGTTATCAATGTTGATAATATGGTCTGTTGAGCCACTATCCAGTTTGACAATGATGCGCAGATGTCGCCTGGTGTACGGAACAAAACCATCGGATATCCAAACAAATGGACGACATCATAAGGTGAACCGGTTCTATAAACAAAATCATGATTTCAACTGAAGTAAGCTAGCATGGAGAATGTTGTTGTTGTTGTTGTTGTTGTTGTGGTTTTTGTTGTTGTTGTGGTTGTTGTTTTTGTTGTTGTTGTTGTTGTTGTTGTTGTTGTTGTTGCGTTTTGTTTGTTTGTTGATTTTTTTTATTTTATTTTTTTTTTTGGGGGGGGTATAAATGTTCATTATCATTATGATTACATATTATGTAGAGGAGGCCTGAATTGAAAAATTTACATCACGTTAAAAGCCCTGACTTGCCATGCAAAAACCGTATGCGGGTCAATGTTGTTACAGAATTTCAGCTGAGCATAATCTGGTCACAATCGAACTAAGGTCAATCGTTAGTCTATTCGCAAGAGACTTTGAAATCCAATCTTTAAGTTTCTAAGCCTGGAATACACGAAAATGAGAACATGACCACTACTAAAGATTTCAAGGATTTGTTTAGGGTTTGTTTATTTTTGTTTTGTTTTGTGTTTATTCTTGTTTTTGTTTTGTGTTTTTGTTTTGTTTTGTTGTGTTTGTTCGTTGATTGGGGTTTTTTCTTTTGCTGTTTTTTATGTTTTTGTTGTTGTTTTTTTAATCAAATATTTTTGAATCTATCAGAATGTAACAAAAAACTGCAATAAAAACGATCCCTTCTTTTCTCTCTTCCACAAGGAGGGATTGTTTTAAAACAAACAAATAGAAGTAGAGCATCAACGTTTGACACTTTGGAGTTAATTGTTCATTGAGTATGGTTTAAGTTTTCCAAAGGTCAATCTGAATAATTATTTGGAGTTCAAGGTAACTTTATCTGTTAATCCTGCTGCTTTAAGTAGTAACTTAATGGTTGCTGGATTTTTGGCGGATTAGCCGGGATTGTCACTTGAGCATTGCAGCCTAGAATTAAACAAAACAAAACGAAACCAAACAGGACCTACGACAGATGGAATGCGCAATTCATTTCCAGTCGACCTTTACAGGGATTTCATTTATCTCCTGCATTGAAGTGCTTCCTGGTGCAGGTCTGGTGAACATCTAAAGATTGTTTTTGCCTGGCTTGATGGGTGTAAGATATTATCACAACTATATCTTCCAGCGAAAAGCACTAATGTTAATATAGCCAAACACAAAGCAGAGCTATGCATCGAAGCTATCTGGAAGTGGATGGCAGTGAACAAATTGAAACTGAACGAGAGCAAAAAGGAAATTTTAAGGCTTTCCAATTCTTCTTCTCATGACTTTCATATTGAAGAGATTGTAATTTCTGGTTGTACTGTTCCTTTTGCTAATGGTTCTGTGAGAAATTTAGGCGTTTTTGTTGACACCAATCTATCCATGAATCAACACGT
>JAOYNN010105839.1:0-11655 GCA_025770095.1 Goniobranchus kuniei | reverse complement strand
TATATTGTGCAAAAGTACATTTTTTTGGTTACATATTGTGTCATGTTATGCACATGTTCTTGTCTGTGACAATTTGTGTGGGGGTATATATTGTGCAAAAGTACATTTTTTTGGTTACATAAAGTGTCATGTTATGCACATGTTCCTGTCTGTGACAATTGGTATGGGGGTATATATTGTGCAAAAGTACATTTTTTTGGTTACATAAAGTGTCATGTTATGCACATGTTCCCGTCTCTGACAATTTGTATGGGGGAGATATTGTGCAAAAGTACATTTTTTTGGTTACATATTGTGTCATGTCATGCACATGTTCTTGTCTGTGACAATTGGTATGGGGGTATATATTGTGCAAAAGTACATTTTTTTGGTTACATATTGTGTCATGTTATGCACATGTTCTTGTCTGTGACAATTTGTATGGGGGAGATATTGTGCAAAAGTACATTTTTTGGTTACATATTGTGTCATGTCATGCACATGTTTCTGTCTGTGACAATTGGTATGGAGGTATATATTGTGCAAAAGTACATTTTTTGGTTACATATTGTGTCATGTCATGCACATGTTCCTGTCTGTGACAATTGGTATGGGGGTATATATTTTGCAAATGGGAATTTTTGGTTTCATATTGTGTCATGTCATGCACATGTTCCTGTCTGTGACTATTTGTATGGGGTATATATTGTGCAAAAGTACATTTTTGGTTACATATTGTGTCATGTTATGCACATGTTCCTGTCTCTGACAATTTGTATGGGGGTATGTATTGTAGGCCTGAGAGGGGTCCCGAAAAAATAATAATCAGTAAATCCCGGATCTTCTGGAAGAAACGATTACGCATATACTTATTTGAAATCAGCGGGAGTAATCATTTTCCCTTCAAGCAACAAAAGTGAACAGTTGGTGTGACACCATGTAAATTCTGTGTACTAGACACACAGCATGGAACATCACTAACAAGCAACCCCAACGTTCCGAACAAAAAATCAAGGATCCCATAGGCCTATCCCAGGCCTAATATATTGTGCAATAGTATAGTATGTTTTGGTTGCATATTGTGTTGTGACGTGCAGATCGCCGAATGAATTTTTTGTTTTTTTGTTTTAGGGGAATCCCTATCGTGAAGATTTGTCTGACAGTATACTGACAATTGTTAAAGGCATTGTATTTTATTTTCTTGTTGTGACAATTTGTATAACATAATTGCTATAATTTGGTGGTACAAATTAGTTGAACTTTAACTTTACAGCAATCCTGAATGGCAAGCTCTTCATAGCCTCTTTTAAGTTACAAAGAGCATAGGGTGGTCTCTGAAGTGGATGTCCAGTCTGTTTTTGAAATCATTGATAGTCTTGGTGCAAATTACATATTCTGGAAGCTTATTCAACCTCTCTTCTTGTGAAAAAGTATTTTTCTAATATCAAGTCTAGTTAAAACATTGCTGTTAATTTTATTTTCTATATTATTTGATTTCTGGTTGTCTTTATTCTTCCATTTAAGTATTCTCTTTCTTTAATCCAAGATATCATATGGCCTGAGGGAGAGGAAGCCATCAGCGTTCAGGCCAGGGATGCAATTGAGGCTCTCCTGACCTTTGACCCTGAAAAGAGACCCAAGGCTAAGGGTATGTGCTGACCAAATAGAAACTCTTCCTTATTGGCTTAACTTTTCATGCTTTCTAGATGTTTAAAACCTTGACTGATAACTGTGATGGCTGATATCAGTAATATTGATTTCAATGCAATATCAATACTTTTTCAAGAAAAATATTGATATTTGTTGGTATTGCAAATTTGTTGTGATGTATAGAAAGTTGCCCGCAAATGTATTCATTTGTGTATCGATGTATTTTTATATAAATTGAGTCTTGTCGATTTCCAAAACTTTCTAGCCAGTAGTGTGAGTGAATGATGTTTAAAATGATCATAATTCTAAGAATCTGAATATTTTTAGTACTGGTATCAGGAAAACAAGAAGTTTTCTTTGTTGTCTGAAGTTTGTTTGTAGTTTCAATTTTCCTCATAGTGTGCTCATTCATGAAAATGCGTCGTGAGCAGAAATATCAAAATGTCAACATTTTTTTAGCTGCTTCGATACGATATAGATATTTTAGAAAATATTATTATATCAATATTTCTATACAATGTGTCCACCATTACTGAAGACTGTTTGCAAAAGAAATAATCCAAAAATCCCCTAACAAAGCTTCAATAGATAAGATATACTACGATTAGGTAGTTTGCATGGACCCTCTGTTTAGGTCTATTGAATTTGACATGTGTTGTTTTAAGTAACTGCGCTGGGGCTTGAAGGAGTAAGTAGTGAAAAAAATATATGGAATCAATAGGCATTGTTTTAGATTAGGCGCACTTGTGCTTCTCTAGTGTGCTTCTGAGTTGACAAGATTCATATCATAAGAGATTTTTCCCTTGCATGTTTTGTAAATAAGAGCTTTACGTTGATAAAGCCAAAGAAAGAGAAAAAGAAAGGGGGAGGGGTAGGGAATGATTAGTTGTTGTTGTTTTTTTTTTTATTATCAGTGCTGTTATAAGTGGTGCACTCTCAACCGCTGTATAGAGATAAGAGAAAGGAAGCAGCGTTGTTGTCATTAATTATTAAGGCAATGAGTTTTTACGTTGAATTCTTACTGGTCTGATAGCTTTGTGGTAGAACATCTGCCTCAGAACCACGGGTTTGCAGGTTCAATCCTTGGCCTAGTCATACCTGACTTAAAAGTTGGCAATTTACATACTGTCTTGCTTGACGCTCAGTATTATGAGAACGGTTTTAAGATTGTTTGGCTTGGTGTCAATATAGTGTGACTAGGTTAGTCATTCGAGTTATGCTATACCTCAAGCCTCGTGTGTGGCAGCACTTAAACATGTCAAAATAACAGTCGCTGATGCAACCTAGATTTTGAAAAGTGATGTTAAACCCATGAAATAAATAGCATTGATTTTTTTATAACAATTTTTTATCTCCCCAATGTCACATACAGATGTGAAATGTTGTGCATTCTTCTCTTCTTTGGATTGGGATAATATTTTGAATATGGAGCCTCCTTTTGTGCCGAATCCAGATAATGAGATGGACACAACTTATTTCGAACGTATGTGCAAATTTTTTTGTTATTTCTTTCTGTAGTCTTTATTTTGTGTTATTAACTCCTTGTCTCAACCAAGCCACACATTGCAGCTCGCTTAATTTTCTTTGAGGACAGCAGGCCGCTCTCTGCGGCTCGCAATAGTGTCCCAGTTAAAAGTCTGCATCCTAAGTTGGATTCAAAGTGTGGAAGCAAAGAGTTAATAGGTTTCGGAACTCATGACCACTGCAATGTAAAATCGTGACCGATACTACTACAGGGTAAAAGTATAGAAAAAGGTGGTTGCTTTACTTACCTAAGAAGCTGTATGGAGCATGATGGTGACATACTAAAAGCTACCATTAGAATATTGGAAAAGCAATATGTGCCTTTAAGAGTTTTGACAAGATCTGGACTCAAAATACATTTCAATGAAAACCAAACTCAGGCTGTTCAGCTTAAATGTGCTGTCAACCTTACATATGCCTGCAAGAGCTGGAAAATGACCAAGCAAATCGAAAAAAGATGAATGCTTTTGAAAAACAAAATGCCTGCGAAAAATCCTTCATATCAAATGGCATGACTTCAAAACATCTACAGAAACCAACGGCTAGTATCAGATGTAATCAGGAAAAAAAGATGGCAGTACAGTGGCCATGTTTGCAGAAGGGAAAACAATAGAATAACAAAATAGTTTAAATAGGTCTTGAGCTGGAAAGTGGTAGGCAAAACAAAGAAGGGATGACCCACAGAAACCCTGAGAACATCATTGAAAGAGTCAAAAGCAGCAGGTATAGAATCTATCAGCGGACTGATTGAAGCGGCCCAGAGCAGAACAGAGTGGAGACAATTATTGCAGCCCTATGCAACATCTGATGGTGCGTGAAAGATGTAAGATGTATGAATGAAGAAAACTGTGTGAAAAGGCTTTCATTGTTGGAATGGGCTTACATTGAACAAGCATCTGTAAGTCATCTGATGTACTCTTATATTTTGATATTCTTCTTAAGATTTTTTTTATAATGATAAAATATGCATGAGAATCACATGAGGCTCCATTGTCAAATCTCTCTTTAAAAGCTATCAATTTCGTAAATTTTTAAACAGTCACATAGTAACTTCTGTAGTGTCAGGGGGATTTTTAGTAAAATAGTGTGTCAGAAATAGTAATATTAGGTTTCCTTATTTGAAAAAGAAGTGCATAAACCCATACCTTTTTGAAAAGGTAATTGATTGTTCTTAACATTTTATTTTTTTTTACTTTTATAAATTTTAGGTCAATCTTGACCACATTGACCTTGACCTTGCATGAAGGACTTATTTCATCAATGCAAATATGTTTTCAAATTGCTATTACATGAGTAAAAAGAAAAACAGTAGTTGAAAAAATGAAGTGGCCAAAATTTTGCATTTTTTTATTGCTTTCCAACAATGTCTTTGGAATAAAATTAGTGTGTGAATTCTTAAGGGATGTAGACCTCTGAAGGCAAAATAAAGATCTGTTACAAATAATACTAACAAAAAATGTTTTTGTCTTATTTTTATTCACTTCCAAACAAACAACCAAGGCAATTCCATTATAATGCACGTAGACAAAGGATTTTAGCCTCTTTGTGGACTCCTGACGCTGAAAACAGGGTCATTCAAATGGGTTTGATCCTGAGGAGGAGTGATCTCAACCCTTTTAGACCTTTTAAGCCTGTAGGATTAGATCTATGTTCCTCTTCTTCACCACTCGAACTCCAGTGTGCACTAAATTAGACATGAGGACTGTCAATGTCATCCAATGAGTCATACCTCTCAAAAAGTTGAAAAAGATTCCTGTTTTTACATCAGTTGACACCTTAGGGGCCAGACTGTGGTAAAGCTGTAATCAGATGGATGAAAACAATTATGGATTTTTTAAATTTCAGATCGATGTTCATCAAGCCCAGATCTATATTTTCACCTCTATTTTCACTTTCTCTACCAAAACAGGAAGTAGGAGTAGTGTTCTTTTTTGTAAGAAGGTTATTTATGTTTTCTGAAAGTGTTTATTAGCCAGCAGAGAAGAAGAGTAGAAAGAGATGGACATCAAGGAATGAATCTAAGGCACATTGATAGATTCAAGTCTCTGAGGGGAACTCGCACTAATGGAGGAGGATTTGAGGCAGCAGTAAGTGCAGCTTGGGCTAAATGGAGAGATCTGTCTGGTGTGATATAGGATAAGGAAATGCCAAGACAATAAAAAAAACCCCAAATTGTATGTGTCACTCATAAGACTGTTAATGTTGTATGGTGCAGAGTGTTAGACATCAGGAGTAAAGGAAGAACAGATCCTTGAAACAACAGAGATGAGAATGCTAAGCAGAATCAAAGGGGTAACATGGAGAGACAGAGTGAAAAGCGAAGATATCAGGAAGGGATTAGGTTAAAACAAAAAGTTGGAGAGATAAGGTGAGATGGCTGGACATATTATGAGGTAGAGTGATGGCAACCAAGTTAAAACAGTACTAAAAATGAGACTAGAAGGTACAAGATCGAGATGAAAACCAAAAGGAAGGTGATGGAATGTGTCCAGAAAGACCTGTTAGGACTTGTGGGAGCGGAGTTCCACTTCAGATGACACTCATGACGGACTGGGAACAATTAAGTGAGCAAAGATAGATAGACAGAATCTGATTCAGAACATAAGTTTAGGTGACTAGCATACCTTAAATTTTAGCACAACTTTGACTTTATCAAGAATATGGTACGAACAATCTGTTTTTGAATGCATACATGTGAACTTTTATATAGCACGAGATCCACTAAATGTGCTCAAAGTGCTGTACAAGTATTCCCTGGCAGGCCCTTTTCCAACTGCTTCTCAGCTCTATGTGCAGTATACAGAGATTCAACCGTTTTACAGACGCACTTGCTCTGGCATGATGACAATATCCTCCTCTGCCTATGGTCAGGTATTCAACAACGCCTGAGTGGGGTTAGAAAAATATGTGTAAATAGCCTCTCCCAAGAACTAAAAAGCGCCACGGTGCAGCCAGGATTCAAACTCAGAACCTTGTGGTTACCAGTCAAATGCCTTGACCCACAGCCTTGCTGCCGCTTTTAGGTTAAATACTTAAACATTAAATCATTGCAGTCTGGTGCGTTACCTGATCATCTTTATCATCACATACTTATCTTTTATCAACACATGCTTGTCATCTTCTTTCATCACATGCTAATCTGTATCATCACATGCTTAACATCTTTATTAGCACATGCTTATCTATCATCACACAATTATCAAGTTATCATCACATGCTTATTTCTGTTATTATTTTTATCATCACATGCCTATCACCACACACTTGTCATCTTTATCATCACATGCTTATCATCTTTATCATCACATGTTAATCATCTTTATCATCACATGCTTATCATCTTTATCATTATCATCACACACTTATCTCTATCATCACATGCTTATCATCTTTATCATTATCATCACACACTTATCTCTATCATCACATGCTTATCATCTTCATCATCACATGCTAATCATCTTTCATCACATGCTTATCATCTTTATTCTTACATGTTTATTGTCATTATAAAAACCAGTGTTCTCTAAATATTTTTGTCTCCAGCAAAAAATGCTGAAATGAATATTTTGATGTCAGCTGTTGATATGTAAGGACCAAGTTTCAAGGCATGTGATGTGAAGTCCTTTACAGTGACAAGTTATACATTAACTGGTGTGACTTTTCTTAAATACTTATGTAATCTTTTCAAGCATAAAGAACAAATAATTATCTTGCAGACATTGAAATGTACAAAGTATATGATATGTCAATGTAATTAATATTTATTTTTATTAAATGTATTTTATTGAAAGTGAAAGTTTAACGCATTGATTGAATCAACCCATACAGACTATTTTAAAATTAATTGGTAACAAAAACATTTTGTAAAATTATCCTGATTTTAAACCATGAGAATTTAGATAGCCTGTGATGATTTATAGTATTTCTTTGTATAGCCACAAAAATAATTACTCAGGTTGACAGATTATCTTGCTCAGTGATAAGTATGCCAAAACATACAATTACACACTTGGATATATAAATTATTTTTACAAATAGATAAATTATATTAAGTATGACTGGGTTATGAAATCAAAACCAATTCTATATGTTGTGCGCTGGATTTTGTTCAAGGGGAATATTTTTATCATTTAGAAGAATTTATTTCACTTACAGTGGATTTTGAAAGCAGCATTCCAATACAGATCTTCAAATGTTTACTTTTTCAAGGTCAAAGAAAAATGTAGAAAATTTCAGTCAAGAACATATTTATGTCAAATAGTTAACAGTAGTGAAAGGCCAAAGTACTTAAGAATTTTAAAAACATTTTCAACCAAATGTCTGTAGAAGAATTTTTCAATAAATTACTTTTCTAATGTCCCATTGAGCTTCTGTTAATCTGAGATATTCGTATTCATCCAAAATTGACTTGGGATCTAAGAGGGAGGGAGGAAGATAGAGAGAGGTTGAGATACTGTAGTATAGGTCATCATTCTGACCAGGGAACAGAGTAATAAATTGTAGGTCTCCTTTACTGACATGATACTACCTTTATTGCACATTGTTATTTCAAGACAACTTGGAAATAGTAAGATCTCAGGAGATCTCAGGAGTGGTAAGGTTTTGTGGTCATTTCTAATGGTCTTACTATTTCTGAGTTCCTTGGTAGTTTCAAATTTTTTGAGATCCCACAAGTCTGGCCCCATGAAAAATTGCACTTAAAACAAAAAATTGCATGCAAAAATGGCAGAAAATGCTGTAAACATTTTTTTTTTAGAAATATAGCTGCAAATACATTCAGTGCATTCAAAAAAAAAAAAGAAAGATTACCTAAAAAAAGATAGCTTACGTTTTTTGTTTTTTTAAATGTAATATTAAGTAATGATTAATGAAATTTCTCAACATTTTTGGGGGGAAAAGTGCTGTAATATATTTGGTGCAGTTTGACTCATATCAGGACATCAAGATGACTGGAACAGAAACTGTAAAAGTAAAACTGTACATGAAAAAATAGGCCCAGAAAAAAAGGAATACTGGGGGTGTAAGCACTATGTGTGCGCAGGAGGTAGTGTATCAAAAAGAGAGATGGGTATTAGTGGGCAAAAAGTGAAGGGCCATCTAGTAACTGGAGAACATGGCGTATGAAGATCATTACTGTGGGCTCAGTGATTGTTTTCCTGAAAACACCAAGAAAATCACCAGAAATAGCAAAACTTGCGAAAAAACTTCAACATATTCAAAAATTGTGGCCTGATTGAGGTAAACAGTGAAAATTGCAGCTGCATTGCGGCCACAACCAATGCAATTTCCTGGAGAACCGGGTAAGGGTGAGATGGACAAAAATGGACTTTTTGCACAGGGCTGTGATTAAGTTATGAACCAGATATTAACATTTTGATGTTGATTTATACTATTATTATTATCTTTTTGTTTACCAACAATTAAGTCAAATTATCATAATACATAGCATACATTTTTATGCTGAATGATGAAATTTAAATGAATTTGATAAGTAAAGTTGTTTTGTTGGATGTCTTTAAAGCTCAATACAGTTGTTTAGATGCTGTAGGGAACATCACTCTCGCAGCATGTACATAATCCATAGCATGATATAATAAACAGGCATCTTTTTATATGTACTACATTTTTGGCTAATATTTGTAATTTATTTCCCAAGATATTTTTATCATAGTAAAACACTATAAATACATCAGAGAAATTTTTAATATAGCTCACATCTAAATACCTAAGAACATTTTGCGTTATATTGAAATAAAATCCAGATGTCTTTGGCCTAGTCAATGATGATACATTTATTTCTCTGTATATTATTAGCTACTGTGTGTCATAGTTTGAGGACTCATTTTTAGTACAGTTTTGTCTCATCTTATTTTAGATTTCCTTTCTCTTCAATTTTGAACAATTAATTCTTTCTTCTCTCATTTCTTTTCTAATATATCCAGAAATATATATGTAAGAGAAGGACGGACATCATCATAACCTGTCCTGGCTATTATCCATCAATATCATATTGGGACACTGTATTTGTAATTAGATGACCTAATTTTATTTGTAATCCATATTCCTAAGGAATTCAAAATGATGGGTGCTCACTGTATTAAAAGGGATCCTGTTTCAACCCATTTTCACCTTTAATTTCACCAAAATGTGACTTGTTTCTGTTAAATTATGAATTCCTGTTAAATTTGTTTTCATGCATGATTTGATTTTACAAATTCTATCATGTCGTCCACATGTTGATCCTGGATTTCTCAAATGAAGTGATGTGGAATTGGATATTCTATGTCAGTATCCCCCATGCACGCTGTAAGAGGCAGCTTAAGGATTGAGTGGGAGTTTCTCCTCTCATTTGTCTCTTTCTGTCAGACTCTCTTTTGTGTCCTCAGAGGGGAGAGTTTTGTTGGGAGACGAAAGAAGGCACTATTCAGTGGCCTTCCCCCATTTGTGTTTATTGTATGACCTAAAAAATACCATCAGGTATTATTCTGACCCTGATATTATTTCAGGATTGCTTCGGTAGGCCATTGCATTGAGCCCATGATATTATGTTTGATGGTGTGTATTTCTTTGCAAGTGTGTGTGTGTCTGTGGATGAGAGAGAGATAGAGAGACAGAGAGAAGGAGATACTGTATATCATCGCTGCTACAATCTGAAACATTGACTGCTTGTGACATGGGTTCACTTTAACTTGAATATGTCACATGCGGACCACTTACGGTAGGCCTACAATCATGGGATGATAACAATAAAGGGACATAATCAATAGAATGTGATTGAGTCATGAGTTACCTCCAATGGTTTTTAATTTCTAATAAAAACTCAGGAGGTAAACATTAAACTTACCTATCTGTCTACATCCAAAAGAGGTAAAAGAAAACATTTAGAACTATGAGAAGACACTATTGCAACGGTGTCAGGACATCTTGAAAAATATTAAGGACATAATAATTAATTGTATTTGAGCAGGTTGATGACTCCTTGTTTCCTCCAAAGTATATTGAATCTTTTTCAAAGTTTATTGAATATCTTTCAAAGTTTGGCAGCAACAGAAAGTTATGTCAGAGAATTAAAAAAAAAAGCTTATGTTTAAATGAGAACTTACAGATTAACATTTTCTCTAGCAAATTTTACTTTTGTCTTAAGGTTTTTGTGTCTGAGGCCTGTCTTTGTAAAATGATGTGCCTACTTTTAAACATCAGGTTGTATACATAGATTTAATTTAATGAAAATACACATTTTCTCATGAAAATACACATTTTTTAAGATGAATTACAACTTTATATCATTTAATTGGTTTGCATTTATGCATTTATCAGTTAAAGCAAAGAGTTTTAGATTTTCTAAATTTGGTGCACAGTTTATTTCAAAGGATTGGAGTAATAGCATGTTGCATCATGTTCAAGGATGGTTGCATGATATATCGATTGGAGCTGCATGACCGCAAAAGTTCAGGGGCAAGAACGATTTTACACTTTCCACCCTTGTCATCTTTCCATGCAACATTATGTGAACATCGATTGGAGCTGCATGACCACGAAAGTTCAGGGGCAAGAAAGATTTTACACTTTCCACCTGGTCATCTTTCCGTGCAACATTGTATGAGCAAGAGAGTACCATCTTTCTAGTCTACTAGGCAGTATTACTGACCTTACAAAGTTGGGTAATCCTGTCTTTTAAACTTGGAAGCTGAAACAGTAGTAGAACATGTACTAGAGAGACAGACAGACTGTCAAATTGTATTAGTCTTTGACTGCAATATATGCAGACCTGCCCTGATTTTTCATATGTTTTCGTCAAAACCCCAATTCCCTGATTTTTACCCCCAAAACCCTGATTTTTCAGTAACGGGCGATTTTTTTTTTTTTTAATGCATTGATGATGAGTAAACCAAATCTTTAATTCCTATTTCATTCTACCGACATCGTAATCTCTTCTGGCAAGCATGCTTATCAGACTTTCTAAATGACAATAGAGAGTAGAGTAATACCATATTAACCACACAGACCATAAACACATCCCTCTGCTTGTTGTATGGATTGAGCTTGAGTTATGGAAAGATAAGCAAATGCATTGATGGATGGTCAACTGCCGGTGCCATGTTTTGAAAATTAAAGTATCTGATAACATATACCAGCTTTGCCAGCAGCCACTACCATTAACTCTCCTACCCTCGCCCCCACCTCTGAAAAAGTAACAAATGGAAAATCAGATTGGCCTTTTACTGCGATTGGATATTTGGTGCTAGACCTATAGAACTAGATGTAGATCTATATCTAGTTGGCTGTAGCTGGCCTTTATTTGTGTACGTCATAGGATTTTGTGTGTGTGCAAGAGAGAGAGAACATACACCTAACCCCCCGTCCACCAACCACCACCACCACACCCCCAAGGCACTCAGACAGACAGAACAAAGCAATGATTGTGTTATTGTGAAGCCTGAGTCTGTCAATGTTTCAGTCTCACTCACACCTTGTGTGCTTGGGCACGATGTGTAGTTA
>JAOYNN010105728.1:0-11656 GCA_025770095.1 Goniobranchus kuniei | reverse complement strand
CAATTGTGTTTTATATGCATGTCCTGTGCCATTGTACAATGTATTGCTTTAAATGTCATTGTAAAGCGCTTAGAGCCAATTTTTAATGGGCTAAAGCGTTATATAAGTGCCATTTATTATTATTATTATTACCACCAGCTTTCCTGACAGCATCTAGATGAGCAGGATATGTCTCTAGAAGAGAAATGAAAAGCTCAATCTCGATTTCCTTGTCATTTAAATTTCTTATGAGAGCAGCATGAATATTATATTTCGGCTTCATAATGGTTTTTCCACTCTGGCTTTTATGATAGAACCTGAATGTTCATGGTCATTAAGATTTGGTGATGACCCTGGCCACTCTTGGTTCACAAATAACTAGACTTGTTTCTTTCTCTAAAAATGGCAACGAAACAAAAAATACCAATATTCAAAGAAAATACTCCTGACAGTCAAAAAATAGATCTAGAACTCTGAAAATTTGGGTTTGAGATTACAAATAGTCAAGCTTTTGAATAGTATACCGCTTTACTTCATGCCCCTCCTAAGATCGTCGAGCCAAAGGGGCTAAGGTATCAAATCACCCTGTAAGCTAAAGGTTTAGTACCCTAATGGCTGCATACATAATGATTCAGGTCTGCATGCATTCATTCACTATGAGCCATTTCACTCTCCATTGCAGTCGCAGTACTAAACATGGTAGAAGGCTAACAGACATTTAAATTCAAATAAATATTTAAAAACTACGAAGACTGTATGATATAGAAAATTGACCAAAGCAAAACAATATTGAATTTGAGTTATAACATGGCGGCTGGATTTTATTTATTAGTAAACATGGTGAGGAATGATGTGATAGTCAACAAAAATGATCACAGTAAAAACAATAGTATTACCCACAAATTTTTATCTGCCCTTCCACCCAAAAGTCAAAATTCCAGGAAAACAACAGTACATTTAACACAGCAAAAGGGTTCCTGAGTTAGTTATGTAATTTAACATCAGAATTTTTATCAACCATAGGTAGTTGTATCACAAACCCAGTGAACTTTCATATGATGTTATGAAACCAAAATTCATGATCATAAAGTATATTACACTACTAAAAGAATTTTCAAAATGATTTTAGGAAAGGAATTTAAAAAAAAAAAAGATTAAGTAATTGATATAAAAACCATTGATTCCATTAATATCTAAAATTTTCATAAACCTAGAACCAAAATTTAGCAGCTGTAAAATATAGACTATTTTGCGATTCAGAACTAAAAGGAAGTGAAGTTGCAGTCAATTTTTAAACAGGCTCATAAAAAGTAAGTTCAACTTTTTTATCACAGAGATGCTTTTTGTCTTTGACAGGATGAATACTGCATTTAATTCCTTGGAAAAATAATTTGCATATGATTACAAAATTAACTTATATTTGAAAAACAAAATACGTTTAATTATAAATTTAAAAATCTCTTTCTTTATGATCTTTACTGGACGGAGTTGAAAAATAATTTTTAAAAAATTATACTTTCTTTGATAAAAAATGAAAATAAATTGGACGGATCCCAAAGGAAGAGAATTAATTAATTAAAATAAATGTTTTGATAAGATAAATGTAAATTCATAAAAATTAAAGAAATCTTGAAAAAAAAACCAAACCCAAATGAGGGATGGTACTTTTAAAAATAATTTCACGAATTTCAACTAGCGTATTAACACCAAAGGCACAGCATGTCACAGTTGTAACAATGAACAATCAAATTTTTGCATGTAAGATTAACAATTATAAACAAATAGAATCCTGAATTTATTGTATAAAAAGTAGATAAAGTTTTAAACAAAGATGGTAAAAAAGTACATTTTATATTCTTCACTTCTTAGTTGAAGCAACGTCAATGGATATATAATGAAATGAGATAAAATAAGATGAATTATTTTTTTTCCAACCAATTTCTTCCATTGCAGTAGGCCCTTATCAGCTTGGGAATGTAGAAACCAAAACAAAATGGTAAAAAAATCAATTGTTTTGTAATAAATAGATATATAAAAAATTTATCTCATCGTATAACTCAAGATTTATGTAAAAATAATTTATCACAGCTACAACATAACAAAAAGTATAATTATAAAAGAAAGGCCTTGATGTATGTTTTACATACTAAATTTTGATCAAAGTATATTTAATATGCCAATGTTAATTTTTCTTGAAAAGCATCAAAATTATTGAATAATATAAGTTATCTTTAAGTATGATAAAAGGCCCCTCAAATCCAATAGTCTGTAATATTACAAATATACTTTTCAATTTCGGCATAACATTGCGTAAAAATTAAATGATGTATTACTGTTCAGTTAATCTATATAAGATATTGGATTTTGTTACAAAATGTTTGAATGTAGTGATGTAATTGTTGATTTTTGTGGAATTTAAATTGTAGAGACTAAGTTGTGTAATTCGTAAGAAGACCATCCATTATGGCCCAGTATGTCTTGCCCGCTGTGTCTTTTTACTTGTGTTTCTTCACGGCTTTCTCTTTTTGGTGAATTTCATCTTCAAGAATCGACACTGTCCTCAGTACATCTTCTTTCCTAAGATGTGTTTGTGTCAATTTTTCTCTTAATGGTGCCATTTTTTCTGATGTGTCAGGAAGTTTCGACATTCCATCTCGAATGTCTGACTCGGTTCGAAGTATCTAGAAAAAGATAATTGTGTGGTTATTTGGTGTACAAAGAAGAAATGGCTACAAACATAATGGCATATTATGAAAAAGAGGCATTGTTTTGATAAAATGTACCTTAAAATACATACTAAGCATTGAAATATTTGATTGCAAAATTTTGCATAAAACATTATGGATAATTCACAGAGCTGGGAGAGAACAATTCCTAAGGCACAATTCTGATGATGTATTTTATTATCTGTATCGTTCTCCTGGTTTATTTCAATAAGGGGCCTATGCAGCAAGCCTTGTATTTTGTTATCTGTATCATTCTCTTGGCTTATCTCAATAAGGGGCCTACACAGCAAGCTTTGTATTTTGTTATCTGTATCATTCTCTTGGCTTATCTCAATAAGGGGCCTACACAGCAAGCCTTGTATTTTGTTATCTGTATCGTTCTCTTGGCTTATCTCAATAAGGGGCCTACACAGCAAGCTTTGTATTTTGTTATCTGTATCGTTCTCTTGGCTTATCTCAATAAGGGGCCTACACAGCAAGCCTTGTGTTTTGTTATCTGTATCATTCTCTTGGCTTATCTCAATAAGGGGCCTACACAGCAAGTTTTGTATTTTGTTATCTGTATCGTTCTCTTGGCTTATCTCAATAAGGGGCCCACACAACAAGCCTTGTATGTTGTTTATTTTTGGTTTTTTGTTTTTTTCCGGGCCTCATACCCATACCTCCATTGTCAACGTGTGTTAAAAGTTAAGTATTCTACTGTTAGTAAGTCAATGTCTATTCTATATTTCGTCGTATGTTTTCTTTTTTTTGTTTTGTTTGAATGCTATTACTTCATACACGCAGCTACACCGCATGCAGTTAATGTTAGTAAATATCTCTATCCCGGTCCTCTGCAGGATCCCAGGTGAGGCCTCTCCTCAAGCCCATCGCCCTAGTGGCATTCCAACTTCAGTTAATGTTATGTAGCATTCTTTCTCGATTAACAAATTGGTCATGTATATGTGTGACTATTATTCCTGTTCTACAAAGTTTAGAATGACAGTTTCACTGAAAGCATTCACCGACAGGCCTTTTCCAACCAATCAACCTCTCAACTTTACGTGGAGTATACAAAGATGCAGCCATTTTACAGGCACACTTGCTCTAGCATACTGACAAGATCCTCCCTTGCCTATGGTCAGGTACTCAACATCACCTGTGTGGGGCAAGGAAATGAATGCGAATAGCCTTTCCCAAAGACTGAACAGATCTTTCTTCCAAAAAGGCCTTTGCAGTGTGATATCTTTTTCACCACCTGGGGAGCATACATTGGTGCAGCCTAATAAGAGCATCACACCAATAATCTAAAAATCTCTTTCACTGCCTATTGCCAGGTACTCATTCACACCTGAGTTGATTGAGGTAAGTGGAGTAAAGTGCCTTACCTAATGAAACAACACTGATGACTTGTGATTGAGGGCCTTACCAAACAGTGAGGCTTGAAGCCACCAGGCCATGCATGCCCATACTAACCATGGTGAATATTTCTTGACCCTCAACACCTATTTTAAAAAATAGTCTTTTCAAGCCAAATCGTCTCATTGGGCCAGAGCTTATCCTGGTTTCTATAGCATGAAGTGGACAGTGATGGACTTTATCCATCACTCTATGAATAGGATGCTACTCTGTTGCAGAGTCCTTTCCCATCAAAAGTTGTACTCATTTTCACATGGGTAGAGCAAAGCAACAGGGATAAATTTTCTTGTCTGAGGAAAAGCCGCATGTGTCCACAACGAAAGTAGAACTTGCTGCCTTTCAAGTCAACAAGCCAACACTCTACCAGTGAGCTACAGTGCTCCCACCCATTATGAAGAGATTTGTTAATCTTTTTTTTTGCTGAGGATTTAGCACTGGAGATCATCATGTGACAATCTTACTTTATCCTCAAGCACATGTGAAATAAGAAACATAAGTAAGCAAGGTATGGTAGAAACTTATTTTGCTAGGGGCAGCAACTCTGAGCCTGCTCTTTCTATGATCTCCATCTTCTATTTTCACATGTGACTCCCAAGTTAAACGTTCCTTGCAGATGGTACTTGGCAATCAAATTCTACTTGTCATATCACAATGACAGAAGCAAATAATGAAAACAAAAAATTAAATTTTCATCCAGGCCAGCTCAACCAGATTTTAATTTAGGCTTTAAGCCTCCATGTCCACACAGATTCCTCGATCTAAGGTTCTGTCTTCTATTGACTATGTCCAGACAATTTTTCTTAATGCATGCTGTGCTGATTGTTGCTTTAAATAGTTTAAAAATGCCTCTATTCTGTACTGCTCCAATTATAGTCCATTTTCTTACACAAAAGAAATAAAATTTGGTTGAAATGACAACCTGGTATTAATGATTTTTATTTCTGTATCACATTTATCTTGTCCTATGGGCATAACTCCACAATAATTAACAGACTAAAATGACAAAGGCATTCCCATTCCAACATAATTTGCTGATCGATTAATATTCATATTTATTTCAGTTATGGTATGCTTCATTGTATCAGTAATAATGTGTTTTCATACATCATCTTTTATGTGTTTCCTATGTCAGCTAAGATGCAGCCTATTTCCTTATACCGGTTATGATTTATTTCCTTACATCATTTATGATGTGTTTCCTTATAACATTTAACACATCCTTATACATGCATAAAAATCAAAGTCTAGTGGTTAGAAAGAATACAGCAATATTGCGTCCCAATGGTAGGCTAACATATCTGCACGTTTTGTTTTTTCGAGATAAATGCAAAAAACTTGATGATCAGCCTCTTTAAAGTTACCAACTGATTTTACTTTCAGTCAGAATGGTGATTGATCATAGAACGTTGTGTTTAACCACATATCAGATGGATACAGTTTCTAGTAGTCATTTATGAAAACAAAATAGAAAACTGATTTTTGTCAGATACGTCCGTCTGCCATTGGGGGGTAGAACAATACACTCATTGAAAGATATCAGGTATATTTTATCTTTCTCTGTCTCAAATTATTGCCTTGGTGTACGTAAAATGACAATTTGATAACATTCCAAAGGCAATGAGGAAAGAAAAAAGTGAAATCAATTCACCTGAGCTAGTTCTGAATTCAATTTGTCAGTTTTGGCACGGAGGTCCACTATCTGTGAATCGAGGACGTCTTTTGGAGCAGAAATCATGGGGGATGGCCGGGACTGTTTATTTTGACTGAAAGATATCAGTGAAAGACTCTCAGGAATCATCAAGCATTTCAAAAAGTCTTACATGGCATAATATGACTTATAAAGCAAGAAGTCTAAGCAACTAACATGATTGTACCTTTGGGTATGGTCATATATTGTCAGCATTATTCCACAATCGCCTAAGTCAGTTTTGGCAGTTTTCAGAAGTACCAAAATTAACTATTTTATTTTTATGTGAATAGTTGTTTTACAATTTTAAAACAATAATGTAACCATTCATACATTATTAAATGACCCTATAAACAATTTTGAATTCAAAATAATATTCTTATTGCTGTAAACTGGCTTTTGAGAGCCTGTCAACTCCAAATCCTGAAAAATCGACGTAGGTATTTGTGAAATGATGCTGATGATATGTAATAACATATATGTAATTAATCAATAGAATATCCATTTTCAATGATATGTATATGTATTATAACTACAAGATCTTTTCTAAAGTTGTCAACCTTTACAAAAAACAACCAAAAAACAAAAACAAAAAACTCAAAAAAGACCTCAAACAAAAAAGGATTAAAAAAAACAAAAAAACAAGAAAGCAACAACAACAAAAACATAAACATAAACAAAAACAATACAACCATACATCCGTACATTATTACGTAACTGAGACAACAAGTCATCAGTATACATGAACAGCACATTCTACATGGTCAATGAGACGTGACAAGACACAAATTCTATTTTGCAACGCAAACCTAAACTAATACCGTAATACAACAAAAAGCCATACACATCACTTCTACTTGCTTCTATAGAAGGGATTTATATTAATTTAATGTGTGCTTCAAATGATCATAATAGGCACAGTTCCTAGCAGAAGAAGAAAAGGCTGACAGAAAAAGAAGTGGAACGATAGCATCAAAGAAAGGACAGGACTTGAGCTGAGAGACACCCAAGAATGCAGAGAGAAGAGAGGAGTGGAGGAGGATTGTCACCAAATCTTCACACACACCCTGCAAACTGCAGCACTAGTTAGTAATCTTCACACACTTAAAACAACACTCAGTAGAAATATCTACTGTATTGGACTTTCACTGAAAGAATTTTTCACTGGAATCTCAAGTCCAGAACCTGAATTTTGTAATATTGGCTAAAATAAACTTGTCTGTTACAGTGGTTTACCTTCGTTGGCCTCTTGTGGGTGATTTCAAACCCTTCAACTCTGCCATTCGAGCAGCTATGAAATCTCCTGATGTGGAACATCCACCTTGAGAATTCAGTTGTTGTCTGAGACGGGCATTGCTGGCAGCTGTTTCATAACCGTAAAGTTTCTGGGACATGCGCTGTTGATTTAGAGAAATGCAATAAATTTTCACAGGCTTGCTATTTGTGATAGTTTGACTCATCATCTGTTGGTTGTTTTTTTTTTTTGCATATTTTTCCCCAACATTGAGTTGGAAAATATTGAGTTATATCAAGCTTATCAAATATATGTCTGCGCCTTTGGTTAAAAAAAAAAAATGAAATATGGTTTCCATGAATAATTTTAGGAGATAAATAAAGATATTTTCTTTGATCAAACCTTATCTCCACTCATTCATATGACAGTAAAGAGAGGATAGTTTTATCTGATACCGTTGAATATTTCAATTCATTCTTTCTTTTTCATGTAGCATTCTTTCACCAGAACCTCAAATCAGGTCATTCAATTCTTACCTGTGGTGCAAAGTCAACACTGACTGGTGTGTCCACCTTCATGTCTACCAGTTCCCCAATAACATTCATGCGGTCATCAGCATTTCGGATGCCAGTCAGGGCAGATTCCAATGCTTTTCTGTTGTCCACGTCTCCTACTCCATTCAGTGAGCTGGCAACTGGAGTATTGCGAGATCTTGAGAAGAACATGTCTTGGCATACAACTCTCAGGGCCTGTGAAAAACATATTGATTTTGTGGGATTTCTTTTCCTTTTATTGATCCCTATCTTTAATCACTCATTCACTGACAGATTTTCAAATTTTTTGTGGAGGAGGTGGGTGGGTGGTTGGGGGCGTGAAAATGAAATAGAATTTCTCATTATTGCTTTTAATTTTGTTACATGTGATTGTATTAAAATTGAGTAATGGAAAAGAAAAGAGAACAAGAGAGGAAACGGTAGGCTGCCAAAAAGACGATTACAATAAAAGTGATGATACAAAGCCTAGAAATAGAAATAAAGGCTCACCATGTAAAAGATCCGCATAAACTGAGTATTTTGGTCATCCGTCATGTCTCCGGCCTTGATGTGAGCAAGGGCATGTACAATCACTGTCACAAATTCGCCTATGGAATCCATACGCTCTCGGCGAATGAAAAGTATGTTTCTCTTGTGCTCATAAAAGACGGAGTTGCGGAATGCATTGTTGCTGGAAGAGATATAATACAATTGATTGTTATATCAGATCTTCTTTGAGTTTGCAACATGTCATCAATGTAAAGTTTTGTATGTCGGTTGTTCTTAAAATTTCATACGATCAGGATAGTCCTAAGGAGACTCACAACAATATACGGATAAGATTACAAATTTCATTCTCATTCCATCACAAAGATACTGGGTTTCTTCTCCTTCCATAAAGTGACTAACATTAACTACCACTGATGCTATGAAAGACATATCAAAATGTGATGTGTCATCTCTTCATCTGTATCTTACTCAAAACAGAGTCATATTAAATTATTGTTCATTTCTTCTCCTATCGCATAAATACTTTTCATTTAGTAAACTTTTTTCATTTCATAAAATACTTCCAATTTGTAAAGCTTCTTCTATTTCATACACAAATCTTTCCTTTCAATAAATGTCTTCCATTTCATAAAATACCCCTCATTTTGTAAAAAAAACGTCCACTTCATAAAATACTTTTCCTTTAGTAAAATACCTTTCATTTTGTAAAAATACTTGCCCTTTTGTAAAATACCTTCCATTTCATAACAATACATTTAATTTTGTAAAATACTTTCCATTTTGTAAAATACCTTCTACCTCATAAAATACCTTCCGTTATGTAACATTAACTTTATTTAACTTCGTAAAATACATATATCTTCCATTTCATAAAATACCTTCCATTTTGTAACAATACATTTAATTTCATAAAATACCTTCCATTTTGTAACAATACATCTAAGTTCATAAAATATCTTCCATTTTGTAACAATACATTTAATTTCATAAAATACCTTCCATTTGGTAACAATACATTTAATTTTATACAATACCTTCCATTTTGTGACAATACCTTTAATTTCATGAAATACCTCCCATTTCATAAAATATCTTCCATTTCATAGTATACCTTCCATTGTGTAAAATACCTGTAGTTGTTGGGGGGCAAGTTGGAAGCCAGTAGAAGAGTGACATCTGGTGTGTCAATCGTTCTGTGCAAAAGTCGTATGAGGAAAACTCCAAAACGATAAATGACAAACTGTGATGGCGATATGCTGTTGATATCGACAGGGGCAAGATCACCTTTACATTCCCATTGGGCATCTTTGACATCGATGTAAGCTTTGCTGTAATCAGCTCCTGAAATTGAGTGGTATATAACCAAAAGTCAGTTTTTCATACGACAAATATTGGAGAAATGAGATCATGAATCTGAATGGTAATGATGAAAGAGAAAATGATTGTAGAAAAAGCTATTCGAAGTAAACTGGGACATTTTAGAGGACGCTAAAGAACATTTAAAGCAAATTCACCTTCAAATATAACAATTGGTTTTCATATTATTATGTCTTTCACTGCAGCTAATAAACTCTATGGTCCGTGGTGTTCAACAACTCCATTTCTGTCTTGTAAAGAGCTATGATGTTTATTTTGGCTTTTTGCTCCTCCAGTATTATCAAGTCTTGTATTTAATTTATCTTTTATTGATAATCTATCAAAGCAAATGCAATCATTTGACAATGTAAGGTTCATACTGACACTTCAATAGAATGGGAAATATTTGATCAATGAGAAGATTTTTCAGCTCGACTTGTGGAATCAATTAAGACACATATTACATATTATCACAAATGTTGTTTTGATTGGGTTTTGAGTTTGATTGCGGTTTATGCCCAGTACATTCCATAGGGATGATTTTGATTGGGTAAATGTCATGAAATTTATCCATGACATCAAGAAGATGTCCCACAGACATATTTTATCTTTAAAATGTTGTTTTTGATGTATGGAAAAGCATGCATAATAATACTAAAGAAAAGAGCTGATCATTTGCCAAAGAGAGCAGAATTGACAATAACTCTCCATTTCCAGTACAAACCAATAAAATGAACAAACAAACATAAGGATAAGAAACTAACATCTAATTGAAACTGAACAATAAAATGAACAAACAAACATAAGGATAAGAAACTAACATCTAATTGAAACTGACCTGTAAGGATAAGAAACTAACATCTAATTGAAACTGACCTTGAGCAAGAACCAAACCCAAATCATGACATGAGAGATTTACAGTTTTATACTTGCCATGTATGATGCCTTTTCCACCAGCGGAACCTTCTGACGTATCAGCTTTCGAGAGCATGTCATCAAGGTCATTGATCTGTTTGAACAGTGGTGACATCATCAGCAGGTTGATCCAGTCCTGTTCCACGTTACCAGTAGCTTCAAAGCCAGTGACGGGCGTTGCTTCCATGGATGAACCAAGCTTGGGAGCTAAATTAAACGGGAAAAAATATCTGAGTTCTGATAAAGCTTGCAGAAAAGTTATCACAAATAATTGCTTAGGTAACAAATCAACATCATCATTCCTCCTTGCACATGTTCAAGAAACCCCCAGTCCACCCATATTGTGGCTTTGTAGTCTAGTGGTAGACAGTTTGCTTAGCAACCATGAGGTCGTGGTTTGAATCCCGCTAGGGGTGCTGCGAAGTTGAGTCCTTGGAAAAGGCTCTGTATTCACACCTTCTCACCACACTCAGGTGTAAAATGAGTACCTGGCCGTAAACAGCTTTATTCCTGTCCAAAAATAAAAATTGTACTATCGCCTAATAGGTGGCCAGACTCGTCCTCCATTTTGCGTGTTGCTGTTGGTTGGGGATCCTTTGTAAAGCCCTTTGAGCACATTAAGTAGATATTGCGCTATATAAAAGCTCATCTTTTTTGTTTTTGGTTTGGATTAATAAGCCTACACAATTATTAAAACGCCATGTAATTTTTTCACCAAAAGAATAAATCAAAGCATATTTTTCTTCTCCATATATATACTGATGACTCAGTTACACTGAGGATTGCTGTAGTGCAGAGTTTTAGTTAAAATAACATAATTTTTTTATCTGTGTGTTTAATTAATGCAGATCATTATTAACCCGCGCCGCCTCGATCGGGTCATACGGGAAGGGTCACTTATTGACTAATAAGTCGGCTCCTAATGCGAACTTTACCACAGGTTGCTAAATATGCTTCCTCAAACCTATCTTGCACAAAATCCCAGGATATGAACTTTGTAGCTATAACAGTTCTGCTGTAATGGCCTTGTATGTTGGCCAGGGTTATGAAAATAAAAAACTCACATAAATCAAAGCCCCGTTTGGGTCAAAAATGACCCGAACATCATTATGTCCACTAATCTAGAGTGGATACTCCATAGGTCAATCCTAGAACCACCTCTTTCTCTCTCTCTCTCTCTCTCTCTCTCTCTCTCTCTCTCTCTCTCTCTCTCTTTCTTTCTCTGTCTCTCCCTATCTTTCTCTCCTCTGTCTCTCTCTCCCATTCTCTCATTTCTCTCTCCCTCTCTCTATCAATTCTCTCCCCCCCACTATATCAT
>JAOYNN010105617.1:0-11656 GCA_025770095.1 Goniobranchus kuniei | reverse complement strand
TATCTATCTATCTCTATATCTATCTATCTATCTATCTATCTATCTATCTATCTATCTATCTATCTATCTATCTATCTTTCTATCCATCTTCTAGCTAGCTAGCTATTTGAAAAAAAATGTATATGAATACCTATCTGTACTCAGTCAGAATCACAATTAGCTGGTTTCTTGTTACTGCTTTCATCTATCAATATAAAACGTTAGGTGTTAAAGGATTTCTAAGGCAATTAGTTTGGTCAGACATATAACTCTTTAAAATGAAATGTACTCTAGAATTCTACTGGGATTTAGACGATGAACAGTAAATGAAGAATAAATTAATGTGACAGTTATTTTGTGGGGGTTTTTGTTTAACATTTTTCTTTAAAATTCATTTTCATTCCCTTACAGACCTACGAAACAAGGAAGCAGTCAGTGTTATCAAGCCTCACGAACATGATGTAAGATTCTCCTGCCTTTCTTTAACTTTTACTTTTATGAAAAGGTGTGGGGTTCTTTTCCTTTTTTCTATTTATATGAGAATATCTTATGTAAAAAAAAAATTCTCTCTTGATGGATTGTGGAAAACCAGAAAATAAAACTCGACCATCCTGATGACAATATAAACATGCATAAGATTTACATTTGATATCATTTTAGTAAGATTTCTTTACCTTTTCCAAACAGGACATAAATATTGGACTATAAGGCTCAGCAGCCTATCAGACATGAACTGTGTAAACAAAATCATAACTCTTTCCACAAATAAGCTGCTAAAGAATTCAAGAGTCTGAAAATATTTATTCAGCATCATCTTTGATCTCAGTGAATCCATTGAAACTTTCATCATCAAGACTGAAGAAAGGTAGAACTTCTTCAGGCATCACTTTTGCCCTCATCTGCTTCTGAGGGCAGGTGAAAGTCACTGGTGCTCACCTACTCAAAATGTTGCTGTTGTAGATATAGATCTCCTTCGAGCCATTTTGGAGAAAATTTCAAGGCTTTTCACTGGATAAGTTTAAATTGAAGAATTATACTGTAAGAACTTGAATACTTTGTACTGCTGTACCAACAAAAGCCCCCTTCGAATTGTAATTGTTAGATCTATGAAAGCAAACCATCAACAGTTTAGGAAATCACTTTCACATAACACCTACATCGTTTTTAAGCTAGGGGTTTGAAACTAAGGCGAATGTTGCAGATTGTACACCAATACTTGTGGTAACTATATAAATTTTCATAGGGGGCCCCAAATGTCTGTACACCATTTATCTTCAAAGCAAAAAGACCTTAAATGTTTCATCAGAGACTTTTTTCAGGTTCTAACCAATTTAAAAACATGTCTGTATTCAAACAAAACTGAAGATGAAAGAATGTACCTAAAGATGGCATTTATATAGTGTAAGTTCCATGGCATAACAATGCTCACAGCGCTTTACAATGCATCGTACTTCCAGTTCTCCACATGCATGCCTTTTTCCAAATTTGAAGGACTTATATACTATTTTACTCATATTCTTATACTTTTAGACATGTGCCAGGCCTGACATGGGAAAATGGCTCCAATGCCTTGCTTTGGATGAGGATGACTATTGGTTGGTACGTCTTACTTTTCTTACCTCACTCTCATAAGCTGGCAGTTGTATTATGTTCATGTCATATACGTGGATAACTTAATAGCTACAACTTGTCCTTTTTTAAAAAAAAATTTTCAGTATTCAAACTTACTTTCTAGTCACAAAGATTTTTGTTGTTACGAAAATATTTCATAACTTCAGGGATTTCAAGAGCTGACTGTGCCTTTTTGGGGGTTTTGGAGTTTTTTTGTTTTTGTTTGTTTTGTTTTGTTTTGTTTCTTGTTTTTTAAGAATATACATGATCATGCTGTTTGGATAAATGCCTAACTGATTTTTTGACATTTTTTTTTGGTTAACACAATTTTTGAATACTAGACACGGATCCCATCATTTTGCTGACTTTTAATGGATTTTGTTATTAAATAAAGGAAATAAATAGAATATTATAATTAAATAAATAAATAATTGATAATGCCTGACCAAAGACATTGAGTTGAAAAACTCATGTTTTTCTTGAATATCTCAAAATAGATAACACTGAGTTACAAATTTATTGAATGGGGTGGTGGTATTGTGATTTGCTTACTGTATTTTCACAATATCATGGATAGTTTTAAGTTAGTCATTTAGTTGAAAGGGCATTTAGTACATTACAGCAATGAGTTGTATATACTTCAAGTCAGATTCAAAAATAAAACAAAACACCCTCACATTCTTTCACAAGATAATTTTTATTTTTGCCAAATGTGGAGTGCAATGTCACTTTCATAAGTGTTGAGTGTATCAAGCTGTAAATCAAAGGAATATGGAATGCTTTCATAAATTCTTGTTTTCTTAAAGCAAGAAATGAATCTGATCAGGAAAGATTTTTTAGTTTCAAAACATGCAAAATTGAACGATTTTGGCCTTAAAACAGAACCAAATAAAGGCGAGTCACCAAAGTAAACTTTCAATTTTCCAGATCCTTGGGGGTGGTCCTACCATGGCAGCTTGGCATCTCAAAACCTTGACCCCAACAGCAACCTTCAACACTCCAGGGGTAGCTCAACATGTTGCAAAATTTGAGCAGGATGTGGTGCGAATTTTTTTATACTCTTAGATATTTTATATTTAACTTTGCTCAGTTTCTTTAGAATCTGAATGATACTCTTGAGCATGAGAGGAAAATAAGTTTTCTGTTTGCTTATCATTAAGAACTATTGCTCTGTAGGTTCTGGGTTCCTTGACCGAGGGAATGTGGAAACCAAGTATTTATAAAATGATAAAATCAAGATACCAGGTAAAGATGTTTCACTTAAATGAAGCTGCGTTCCATTCAACTTTTAAACCTGACAATTTCTCAGCTACTGGATCTTTAATGATATCCAAAGTGTTTTGGTGGCCCGGTAACTCAGTTGGTAGAGTGGCTGACAGCCATGCGAGGTGGCCCGAGTTCGAACCCAGCCAGGCAGTGGATTTTTTCAGGCCCCCCTGTTTACCCAGCAGTATGAATGGGTAAGCTAGGTCTTTCTAGACTTGGCGAAAGTATAGTTGGCGTGGAAAGCAATGGCAAACTACCAATTATGCCGTATGCCTAGTATAATTAGGGCGTTACCACTAATTTTCCTACTCTCAGTCATGGGTAGGGGACTAACTTTACTTTAAAGTGTTTTGACTGAGGCTTTGCTCATTGATACATGTTCCATGAAAGAATTTGTTTTTTTCCAAATTTTTGAAGTATGAAAATTTAAAATTTCGCACAGTGTGAGCAGGATATGGTATGAATTCTGTTATACTCTTAGATGTTCTATTAGCTTCGCACAGTTTATTTAAAATCTGCATGATACTCTTGAGCATAAGAGGAAGATAAGTTTTCTGTTTTCTTTTCTGTAAGAGCTATTCCTCTGTGATTCAGGGTTCCTTTACTGATTGAATGTTGAAACCAAGTATTTATGAAGTGATAAAATCAGATACCAGGTGAAAATGTTTCACATAAATGAAGCTGCATTCCAGTCAATCTTAAAACCCACAATTTCTCAGCTTTGAGATCTGTAATCAAATCCAATGTGTTTTGACTAGGGTTTGCTAATTGGTACAGGTTCCATGAAAGAGTTCTTTTTTAATTCTTAAAGTATGAAAATTTAAAATTTCATCAAGAAATATCATAGTGTTTTTCTTTGATACGGATTAAAATATTAAAAGTTTAGAAATTGAATTGAGAGCAAAAAAATTATACTACTGTAGTGGTCTGCTAAGCGTCCGCTGGTAATGTGTCTGTTTCACCAAAGAGGCTGTTTTTTATACAAACATAAATTTTTCACTTAAAGACAGACCTCTAAGTGGCTGATTCAAAATCAGGAATTTCGCCTCAGTGTCCGTTTCAACGAGCGAACATCTCTTACGACTCGTCAATAATTTGTTGTTAATTCTTCAAAATGCAGTAATAGAATTGAAGAGATGGGACATTCAATAAGCGGAATAAAATGATGGGCTAATGTGTCCAATACATGTCCTGAGTAGGCCATTGCACGATCACAATGGAGACAGCAGCCATTTACTTCTCAGCCGTTTCCATCGGCTGATTCTTTGTTTGCCATAACTGGCCCACGTAATTTTAGCCAGTCTGTCCGTAGTGACCACTCCTACCCTCTCTTTCTTCACCCCTTTATTGAATGAAAAGAGTTGTGAGCGCTCTGGGTGTTTAAGCATTGCAGGCCTACGTAATTTAGGCAGATTGCCTTTTGGCTGTCTCTCTGTCACACCCTCAAGAGATTGAAAGAATTTCCAGCATCTCGTCTTTGATCATTCAGGTGTCTTGAGGTCCCTTTCAACGGTTTGGTGCTAACTTACCAATTGGCCATGATTGGACATGCAGATAAGGATTAAGGTGGAGAGAGTTTATTGCTGGTTACACAATGTGGCCCTGAGACTGGCATTTTCCTGGTTACAATTTATGGCTTTTACATCGTCTTGGAAGGTCAGAAGTCTTCAAATAGACATACAAATACCCTTCTTTCCTTTCCTTTCTTTCTCATGTATGTAAATGGGGAGTCCAAAGGATTGGCTATGTAGGTATCCTCCATAACTGAGGTTTTCTTCTTGAAAATCAACTTTCGTCTAAGCGTCCGTTTTGGCTATGTGTCCGTTTTTGCTGCTTTCGGCAGACCGGACACATAGCCGATCACCACTGTGTACTGTTAAATTAAACTGCCGTACAAAAAATGTGGACAATTTTGAAAATTAATTCATTTTTCTTTTTTTCTTCCTTTAAATACCTGTATCATTATTTTATATGTATTTACTGCTTGGAGATAAAACATTTGTCTTGTGAACATAAAATTATAAATCAACCATGACTGTTTAGTTTGGTTGTTGCAATTCAAGTTCTTTGTTGAATTGCATTTCATGGCGTATTTCAGATTTTCTCAGCTGGTGCAGATTCAGTCCTCAACCATTGGTCTTTGACTGGAGAACACAAAATGGCCGTTCCTGTAACACCCTCCTCTGTTTTCAGTATAGGTTTCAGCCCAACCTCAGCTGGTAAAAAGGTAGGCAACTTCAACTGAAACATGGTCTCAAAATTTAAGATAATGAATAATCTTCTGTTGCACTACATTGGAGGGGTATGCTCATGTTGTCATGGTGTTTGCTCACCAAGTCAAAGGCTAAGGTTTAATATTTTTCTTGCCACAAAAAAAAATGGCCATATTTTGTCACAGTTGCCAGAGGAATTAAGCAAAACATGCTTGAAAAGGGGCTCTCAATATCGAGAGTGTTTAAGGGCAGCAACAAAAGGTGCGCTTATCGATTATCGATAGTAAAATGTGCTACAACCATTTTCCTCAATTCTCGATGACGTCTTGATAGCAGGACATGAATTGAAAATGGTTGCAGTGTGTTTCCAGCCTTTGCAAAATTTATAGCATTATTAGACCCAATGAAATCAGAACCTGAGCCTCTCACAGAATGTGATAAACTCAAGGGAAAGATGAGACAAGAAGAAAAAGGGTGAATTGCTGTTCAATACAATCCCTGGATAACAAATCGCCCGAAACCGGAAAATTATGTCGCTATCAGGGGTGTCATTATTCCTTGGTTTTCAAGATGGCTGAAAAAGGGGGCATGTTGAGACTTCCATGAATATAGTGATGCAATTTGCAGGCAACTGCCTGTGATAAGACACTTCCCAACCACGTTAAAATGTGAATTTTTCTTGTTGACAAAAGGCTTACCTGTTATGCTTTCCAGGGTTCCTGCGGCCTCCTTATTTTCAAGGAGCTCCTTGAAACCTCCTTGAATT
Organism: Goniobranchus kuniei; assembly: GCA_025770095.1. Lineage (NCBI taxonomy): Eukaryota > Metazoa > Mollusca > Gastropoda > Nudibranchia > Chromodorididae > Goniobranchus > Goniobranchus kuniei. Next base: position 5,821 of record JAOYNN010105617.1, on the reverse strand, counting down.
TAATTTTCCCCCAAAATCTCCTTGAATTTTGAATTTTGACCTAAATCTCCTTGAATCCTCCTTGAATTTTATTTTGTCCAGAAAAAAATTTAAAGAAAAGGTAGAAAGACCACGACAAATGCCCTCGAGTTCGGGAAAATCGGTGACGAGGCGGGTGCATTAAGCCTCCTTGAATTCACCAAAATTCTCCTTGAAACCTCCTTGAAACCTCCTTGAATTTTAAGGAAGCACAGCTGCATGAACCCTGTTGTTATCATTGTTTTATTTGTTTACATTAGGGTTGTCTTAGAAGTTTGAAATTATAAATTATGTTTCCAAATGATATTCAAGACCCTAGTGTAGCTTGCGTTACATTGTTGATTTCAGGTCCAGGAAGAGCTGCCATGCCAAGTCCAGGCAATACAGCGGCTTTGAGGGCCAGTTTGTGGACCAACATGGAGAAATTGATGGACAGCATTTACTCAGCTTGTGCACAAGTATGGGATCATTTTAAAAAAATAATTATCTAAGGTGAAGAGGAAGACTAAGAAAAAGAATAGCTGAGACCAAGAATGACTGAGGCATAAAAAATGGAAGTCGAGAGAGATCAATTCTGGATGTTCACTTGGGAAGCTGGTCTGAAAGGATATGGCTTGTACAGATAGAGAGATTACAAAATTTCCTTTTATTTTGGCTTTTTGGGATTTAGGGCGCGCAGGATTTTTAAAATACCGCATACAATATGTTGAGAGTGCAAGACAATGTTTTAGTTGTTTTTTTCTTCATCTGATTTGGAGGTCTAGACCGTCAATAATATTTGAAAAAAGATAACTGATGAAAGATGATGATGAACTAGGAAATATTTGAAATTAATGAGAATGTTAAGAATGATTGTTTATACATTGCAGTTTCTAGATAGTTGCCATCTTTTCAAACTCATTGTTTGCTTTTCTCAGTGTTCTTATTTGTAGAGTAATTTATTTCAATAAGTGTTAATATTTTTCAATGTTTTCAATATAACAAAGGGATCTTTCGTGTATGCTTTTCTCTGCAGGTTCAACATCTTCAAAAAGTTCTTGTCAAGAAAAGAGATCCAGTGTCACATGTTTGTTTTATGGAAGAACTTGCAAAAGTAAATGACTTTCCTTAAGACTTCTTTTGAACCTGATGTGCATTTTTTAATCGCAACCCTCACCTTCAAGAAAAACGTTTACAAATATTTGATTTCAAAAGGAACAGTTGGAAATAAATTTGTCCCAAAAAGCTTCAATCGAAAAAAGCAATTATTTTTTATAAAAATTTAAGCATGTTGTAGCTTTTAAAATTGAAACCATTTTGTTATGTTAAATATTTTGACCATGTCGTAGCATTCGATATTTAACAACATGGTGTAACTCTTGAAATTTAAACATGTTTTAGTCTTAAAAATTTTAACCCTGCTGATGTACTTTAAGAATTCCTCAATGTACATTTACATTCTCAAATTTTGTCTTTATTTCTTTATCCAATTCAGCATCGTAAAGGAGATGTAAACATCATGCACAACTTTTGGGAAGATATAACAAAAATGTTGACCCATGAATTCAATGATGCATCTGAAAGTAAGGGCTCTATTCTAATTATCACTTTAAAAAAAAATTTATTTGAGGGAATTCCCTGTTGGTTTTACTCTCTCAAATGTAAGGAAAGACAAATCAATTGAAATGTTTTTCTGCAACTATGGATATATGGAGTTGGCACAGGGTGTACTTAAGTTACATCAGCATTGCTCAAACTTGTTGGGAAATAGGTAAAGATTTGTTCTTCGTGAAGTGTTTCATTAAGCAAAGAAAGTATATTTAGTATGGTAGATTGGCCTTTTGATGTATACGAAATAAGACCCCCTCAGATAAATATAGGCATTTTGTTTTCAAATAAAGCTTCTTCAAGGCATAAATCATTCATCCATTTATTAAAAAATCCTTTGAAATTCAGTTGAAAATTCATTTATGAGATTACCATAAAAGATGAATAAAATAATGCAAACTGTAAATAACTTAGCTATCAAAGCAGGAAGGCCGATGGTTCTCAATCCATCCATTCGGTTGCCTGCATGAATTCCCTTTTTTGCCTACTCTAAGCATTGCAGTATGTTTGTATATGAATAGTACCACTGTGCTTTTCTTCAGTTGTAAGGGAAGGCACATTGGATTTATCCTTATTATTTACAGATCTCCCAGTTCTCCCTTTCTGATAATTCTCCCTAATTTCGAGTCTATCCCACACCCTCCCCATGTTCCTACCAAAGCCTCAGATTTCCTCCCATCAAATTCAGCTTTAAAATTAAGGAAGACATTGAATATTTAAGGTTAAAAAGTGTTTATGTGAAACTATTAGAAAGACCTGTGTGTAAAGATCACAGCATCAATTAAAGTCGCATGGAATTTCGGAAAAGTTTGAGGTAGTCATTAAGTCACAGTTTGATACATTTTAAACACTTCCTGAGTTTGTAATCATAAGTAATATCTCTTCACTGTTGTGTGACAGATTCAACCTTCTTGAGACAAGCATTTGAAGGGGAATACCCAAAACTTTTACGGCTCTACAACGACCTCTGGCGACGCTTACAACAGTTCAGCATCAATCTAACTGTCACTCCAAGTTCAGGTGTAATTGATGTTGCTGTTGGTGCAGAAGAGGATGACGATTTCTTTGTACAGACAGAGACATCTCGACAACATTATGAGTAGGTCCTTGGTTCTCATATTCTCATATATGAATTGCTAAATGTTCATCGGCTTCCTTCACTTAGTATACTTACCATGCAGACATGCCACTTTAGCTTTATATGTGTAATACAGAATGATTGGTCACTTTATAGTTATTTTGGTGCAATACTCACATTGAGGATGTATAGATTAATGTAACAATTATTTATAGTTGATCAATAATTTTCCAAAATTTTCGTAATTGATTGTTACATTAATAATAATCTGGGAAGGAAATGCAGACACAAATTAGATTCTTAGTTTTGTAAAATTGACGAATAATAAAATGATTTAAAAATTAAATATGACTTTATAAAATAGGTTTTGCAGCTTTTTTGTTAATTAATTTTTGATTAAACATAGGCACACACATCTTTACTCAATCTTAAGACTGCAAACATTTGACATTCCTCCTCTTGTCTTGAACGTCCTTCTTATTCCCTCATGCTGATTCCCAATTGCTTTTATTATACAAAATGAATTAGTTTTAACATAATCTTTTTAATTTACTTGTCCATTCCATTACAGCTCTGAGAAAGCCCTGAAAGCAACCCTGTCTTTGTTTGAAAATGCTTATCTTGCAAGGTCTTTGTCCCGTCTCTTTGATCCAATCAATTTAGTGTTCACGTCTTTAAATCCCCCCACAATTGAGGAAGTCGACAATATTGTCAAAGTTATATCCAGGTGAGCAAGATTGGCTATGTTTGTTGAAGAAAATGAATTTATAGGCAGGTCATTTATTTTGCTCAAACTTTTTCAAACTGTACAATGATTCGTTTAAAAGAAAAAAAATGCAACAATTCTTCCTCTCTCCCCAAAAATGAAAATGCGCATAGGAAAGAAAACAACCAACATTCCTCCTACATAAACTATAGAGCCCCCACCTCTCAGATCAATCATCAAAATGTCTCTATTTCTTGATATTGATTATTTAAACTAAAATCTCAAAAATTTAGAAAATCTTGAAAGAAAGAGAAAGGTAAAAATTAAATAATTAAAGGGAGGAAATCTTTTAAATTTTCCGTACTTCTTTCTTTTTCAGCGAATTAAATGTTTCCAGTGTGGATACAAAATTGAGCTTAACAGTCGCCATGAATGTTTGTAAGACGGTCAAGCTATTTTGCGTTAAGAGTGAGCAGCTGGTGAGAAGAATATTGTATTCAACAGATTATAGTTATGCCTTTGTTATTTAAGACTGGACACAGTCTTTCAGAAGAGCATGTTGTAGAGAAAGAGAATATCCAAAGAGAATATTCTTTAGTGAAATTACAAGGAATGGACAATGAGAAGAGAAGCAAACAGATAGAAAGGGTCTTTTTGTAAGTTTGAAATTGGATACGAATAAATTTAAGAAACAACAGGCAAGACAAAGGGCGGACTTTGTTAGCTAAGGTGATCACATCTCGGCACGAGTCGAGAGTGAAGAGACAGTCACCATGTTGAGTACAAGCGTGCCTGACCGCATGGGTTTGAGCCTCGCTAGTGTGCGGTCATGCTCATTACTGCAAGTCATCAGCATTGTGTCTTCGAGTAAGACACTTTACTTCGCTTACCTCACTCGACTCAGGTGTGAATGAGTACTTGGCCGTTGGGCACCAATTTATTATGATTGTACAAGTTTTTATGCCGGCTAGCTCAATAATTAGGTAGGTATGGGTAAACAAACAACCATAACAGAACAACTACTCGTCGAAAGACAAATGATCGATAGATAAGGAGTAGCTAAAGAAAAGAAAAGATAAGTAAGTATGGACTAATATGATGATGGATCAAAGGGAGATGAGCAACAAATATAAAGGCAATTCGTTTAGTAATTTGCCCAGTTCACAGACTTGCAACATAAAAAGTTTACAAAAAACAAAAAGTGAAAACTTCTTTATTACTTATTTGACCAAAATATTTGCACACGCTCTTGAAAAGGCTTTACATACTGGCACAAGCACACATATTATTAAGATCGAATTTCATGTTGCCAACTTAAACTTCCTGTGGGTGAAAGAAAATATCTCATCTGGGACGTCCGAATATTAACTGCATCTTCGGTGAGTCTCCAAAAATGTTGGACAGTAGCATCATTATGAGATCATGATAAATCGCTGCTGTTCACGTTGTCACTTTGCTGTTCACGTTGTCACTTTGCTGTTCACGTTGTCACTTTGCTGTTCACGTTGTCACTTCTGTGCGGCTCCCTGTTCTGAACATAATTATGAAGAACACATGTGGCTTTCACAATCTCGATGGCAAATTCTACGTGGACTTCAATGAGCTTTCTAAGAAGTCTCCACATACTGGACTTATACCAAATGCTCGTTCAACTTGTAGTCGTGTCCTGATCAATGTATAATTAAAGATTCTTTTATCATCAGTGAGACCACGTCGAGGAAAGGGCCTCATCAAATTTGTAGAAGTGGAAATGCTTCGTCTCCAATAAAAACATACGGCAGTTCAATATCAGTTCCTGGAAGCCTTTTTGGTAGTTTCAACTTCCGTGTTCTTAATAAAGTGCCGAAAACCGAATCTTGAAAAATGCCGCCATCACTGGAATTGCCGTAGGCCCCTACATCCAGCACAATGAATATTTGCGTCGACAATTGTCAAAAGTACAATGTAATGCTGGCCCTTGTAGCTAAAACACTGAGAACCAGAATGGATTGGAGCTTTCAGCTGCGCATGTTTCCGTCAATTGCACCAAGGCAAAGGGGAAATTGCCATTTTTGGAAGTCATCCTCTGATTTTTTTTCCCCAGCCCTCTTCATCCGGCATACATATCTCCGTTGGCTGAAGTCTTGTCCAAATGGCTTGGACTGTCTCTTTAACAATCGTTTGTACTGTAGAAAATCCTACTCTAAAATGAAATCCCAATGCAGGAAATGATTCACCACTGGATAGGAATCTGTAAAAATATAGAATACAGAGATTATATTTCAATGTGCATATATTTTCAGAACATTTATAATGTGCCCAAGGGCTGTCAAACTATACACAACAACAATAACAACAACGGCAACAACAACAACAATGATCACTACTACTACTACTACTACTACTACTACTACTACTACTACTACTACTACTACTACTACTACTACTACTAC
>JAOYNN010105506.1:0-11657 GCA_025770095.1 Goniobranchus kuniei | reverse complement strand
CCGGCTTATTATCAAGCTTGTGCATGACGATAATTGCACTAAAAACGGTGAAAAATGGGCAGCTCAGCCTCTCCGCAATTTAGGTAATTTGGCCAGTACAAAATCTGACGGATTGCTCATCAAGTACGCTTGCTGCAAAGGACAGGAATTGTCAAACAAGAAGTCAAAGCAGCTATACGGTTTCACAGATTTTCATCAAATCTCTAGAAGCATCAAAGACGGAAGGGAAATACACTAAGATTTTTGCCACTTGAAGCTAGTAAACGAAGTTGTCCAAAGTTCTGAAAACGACTCAGTAGAAGTAATGCGGGAAGAGGAATGGAGAGCAAAGACCCTCTGAGAAACAAGGAAGGACCCAGGCGATACCCAAGCAGCATCAGGAGAAGCAGAAACTGATAATACATGCAACTAAGTCTGCATCGGAAACCTGCACAAGCCAATGCACCAGCCAAGCAAGCTGGAACAAGTCTATTCTACAAAGGTTATATGTAACTTTATTGTATGCTTATGTGAAAATACACTGTTGAGTTGTTACTGTTATGAAAACGTCGAGATCGATGTCGTTGTAGTTATGATATACTCTAAATAAAATCACAACAGGGTAGTTAACTTTAGAATTTCACAGATATGAAGACTGATCTTTGAAAAAAGGGAAATGAATATAAAATTCCGGATGTGCGCGATTGTCTATGATTGTGCAATCAAGCAGCAAGTAATCACCTGCATGTACGTAGTGTTGTTGTGAACACGAAACCTGACTCTTGTGTCAAATAATATTTAAGTAACGGATCTAACACTCAGTGTTGGGAATAGTTGATCAATTAGCACTTTCAAAGTTTTTTTTTGTTTAGTTGAATAAGTGCGATGCGTAATTTCTCACAAGAAGTTCTTTGTTTAGCTATAATTTTTTGTAGAGAATTTCGAAGCTGGATGAACCGAACCGAGCCGAACCGAACTGAACCGAAATACCAGATGAATGTAAAAATAAGAAGTTTTACGAAGCATTAAACACTCAGGATACCCTAACCTTCAATCAGCATTTTAAACTGCACTTTTGAGGTTTTTTTGTGGTATTCTAAACAATGGAAAGAAAACGATACTGAAAATGATGTGCACTAGTTATAACTTATTGAGTAAAGTCTTTACCAGTATCAGCATTATTATCAAAACAACAAGGTTGTTCCTTATGATTTTCTCTTGCAAGCAATGGCAAGATTCAAAGAGGCACGCTAGAAATTTCATCAATCGTGCTGCGATCAAAGGAGGTCCAGGACTTTGAAGGCTTCCTTGGCCATTTTGAAAATTTGTTGATTTTGTGAGTCTCCGATTTGCTTTTCGTTGGGGGGGGTGTGCAAAAACTTTGTTGCGGAGCAGTCGCAACGGATTTTCGAAACAAAGATCTTGTACAAAGTCTTTGGTTTACCAGTGCGAGGACTGTTCTTACCAAAACGATTTGTATTGAGTGTAGCTGTTTTTGATAGGTGGTTCTAAATATAAGGGCTTTTTGTAAAATGTTTAGTGTCTAAAGGAACCTATGAGTTTTCAAGTTAGACACTAGTCCTGTAAAGTTGTAGGGCTGTTTAGACAGTTATAACATATTTCTGAGATAAATTTGGGAAAAGGGAAATTTATGTTCAGTTATATTTTGGAATTGATTTGTCAATAAAAGCCGTTTGGCTTTTTGGGTAAAATTGTAGTTATAAAAACGTTTCGATTCGCTCAGTAATAAATGCCAAATATAATTTGCCATCGCCTTAGTGGTTTGTTTGCCTATTTTTGTTCTAAAACTGTGGATATGTATGTCACTAGCGTATCGGAAGTGAAGGTCAAAGATATATAGGATACTACATGGCCGCTTTGAGATATGAATTTTATCTTCAAGCCGTTGAAAATATCTCACTCCTGAGTGTTTTGTGTGTCATTTACAAGTAAAGAACTGAATATGTTATCGACTGTCAGTAGTTCAATTAGGTGAAGTAGAGGAAGAGCACTTTCAGTACGAATACCGTTCAACATTGTTCGGACGATGTGACTTTGTTTTCTTTGGATTTGCTTTAGATGAGTAGAGTAAGCACTACCTCGTGAGGTAGTAGTACACGAGGTGTGTGGGTAGATTAAAGAGTAGTAGTACAGTTGTTTAAATTGCCTTAAAGGGAGATAGACCCTTAGTTGAAGAAGAATACCTGTATTTCTTGAAATTCTAGAACGGTCATATGAATACTGGTGTTTCCATGAATCCGAGTTTCTTAAGTCATTGATGTGATCTTTTTTCTCTAAAGCATTCAATGTATGTGGATTCGTTTTAAGTGTAGAGATTGCAACAAAGCCCACGACGATTCGAATAAATTTACCGCAAAATTTATAACTACTGAGTTGATCCATCCGGAAAATGATTTTTTTTTTCTTCCATAGCCTGACTGTGCCTTTCTCTGTCTCCATTGATCAAAAATTGACTTCAAAAGGTGAGCATTCTTTGGCCGCTTGTGTGATGGCGGTCTTAATATTTCGGCTTCGTAGAGTAACTCGATGCTCTACGCGTACGAAACTAAAAACCCCATATACCTTTCTACAAAGAAATTCAAGGCAGAATGGCCAAATAGACTCACATAAAACTTGGAAAAACACCAAAAGAATTGGAAAATAACAGGAAGGCAAAGTTTTTTCTTAGATTTTGAAAAACGACTTTATCTTTTAGTTTGCGTCAAAATTTGAATCTGTGACAAAATGGCGTTCTCACCTCTCAAACCTTCACCGTCGACTGTGACTCTTTAAGAGGGAAATAACAAACTAGTTACATCCGAAATAGTTGTTGGAGCTAGCTCCTTAACGATAGACACGTCCGATAGCTATTTAGAAAGATACAGCTTTCAAAAGTGATTATACTAATTTTAAGAATACTTATTGACGGCTATTAAGTTAATGTATACATTTTTTACTACTAAACGTACTACATATAGAGAAACTTGAGAGATTTTAGATCGAGCTGGGTAAGAAGGTAATTCCAAAATGAAGGAGCATGAGATCAGACAGAAAACACGCAAAATCTGAATCGGGACAAAACATATTTTGACATCTAGATTCTTTTCTACCCTGTACAGGTGCGGACCTAGCGTAAACAGAAGTGGGTTGATTTCCAGTAAAACCGTTACAAAAAAAAGTTTTTGGATTCCTTGCAAAGCTTTGACAATATCTGAGGTTATTCAGCCGTTTCGAGGAAACCCGAGCTAAAGCTCAAACTTGACTTGCTCAGGAATGACGGAAGATTCAACTCCTTAAGGTTTCTTATTCTTCTCTAGCTACGTGTCTAACTTAATCAGTCAGTAAGTACACAGGCCTTCGTACGCAAATTCTCCAGTTTCAATATTTTGATTTTAAAGAATGAATAATAACAACTGGGTGATAACTTGCTACCTTGTTTTCACCCTATTTCTAGCGTGTAGAGAACTTTGATTTGCTCACTTGTTCTAGCCCAGACTTCGCCTGCATTTAGTTGCTTCCCGATAAAGCTAAATCTAGAAAGTATAATTAGAAAGAAAGAGCACTTTGAAATTTTATCTACAGCTTTCTCGCCCTATATCTATTTTTCTGTCTTTTGTCATTCTGTTAGATAATTTTTCGTTTAGTTATTGAAATTTGTAGAGAAAACAGGAAAAACACAAAAGATTTACCAGCTAACCATTTTAAAAAGAACTTCTTTTCATATACCAGATTGAATTTGTCATCTATGGAACTTTTTCAAGTCCAGTCCACCTGTTCACTGGTAAATCTTGCTACAGGTTAAAACAGTTTTTACTTAAAACCTTGAAATTGGCGTAATATGTTAATAATAGTAATTTATTAGAAAAACGCCTCATCTACACAATTGAGTTTGTATCGTTGTTAACCTTAAGGATGGTCGGCATTAAACGGTTGTGAAGCCACTTTGAAAGAGTTTTATTGTTAAATACCATTTTGAATCTGTCATCTACCCAAATTTTTCTAATCGCACCTGCAAAATAAACCTGTTAACTGGTAAACTTTTCTACAGAGTAAAATATTTATCATTAAAAGGCGCGAAATTGGCACAAAAGAGTGGCTTAACCTTTCACTGGATTGGAAAATCGCCCAATGAATAGAATTGAGTCAGTGTTTTTATACATGTTAACGATAATAAAGATGAAAGGATGGTCGGCAACAAACGTTACTTTACCCAATTTCCCCAGATGAGCAGTGGTCGCAGCTGACGCCACGGTGCCTTCTTCATTCACTTCAACAACAGCCTTGTAAATCACTTTGGAGACTTGAAGTTTCTCCGACTGTGTGATTCCTGAAAAATCAGCTGCACCAGAAAACATGGAGGCTGCGCCCAAATCCTTTAACACTTGCCTCAGCTCAAACGACTGGGTAATGTTGAATTTCGGGATTATGACGGACATGCCCTTTTTCAAAAACGCTTGTTTTGTTTTCGCAATGGTTTCCTCAAGTAGCTCAAATGTCAGAACTTTTTCAAGGTTTGGAAGTCCGTTCCTCTCTTGTGGTAAAATAATAAACATGGACATTCTTTTCTCCTTGTAAGGAAGTTCAATTGTTTTGAATTTCAATTCTCTGTTGATATACATTTTGAAAGCCCCCTTCTGCAGTTCCATCATTGGAATACTGGTCTCATTACCAAGCGAGTTCATGAACAGTGCGTTGCTTGTTCGTTTCTTGTCAAAAGTCTGCTCCCAAAACCCTCTGAAATAAACGGCGTTAACCAAAACGAGTCTAGTGTTTGCATCAAAGCCACCTTCTGGGATGATATTGTTAATCTTGTCCTTGGTTTGTTGTTTTACCCAATTGTTGATTTGATTTCTAGCAGCACCAGGGTTGGCTTTATAATCAACTTGTGCCACCTCAGCTCCGTAAAACTTGGCTGTTTCACTTTTAAACTGAACAATTTTTAATCCCTGTTGAACGAAAAGGCGATTGGCTGTGATCAGCTCGTTTTCCTTTCCATTCGTCGAGTTTATTATGCCAAGAAACTCTTTCATCGCGTTGTGTAATTGTTTATCTGGTATGCCGTCCCAATGTAGAGTTTTTGCTAATTCAGTAGCCGTGTTTCCTCTCGCTCCGAGGTAAATCATGGCCAGAACCGTGCTGATGCTTAATGGAGAAAAGAACAAGTTTGTTGTCGTAGAGTCGTTCTTTGTTGCCAGAGTGCGATACAAATCAACAGCGAATTTGTTGCCCGACTTGGCGACTGTGAGAGTCGAGTTCGGCAGAGAACTCTGGCAGCGTTGGTGTAAAACGGCAAGTAAAATGGCTGTTGATATTGAAAACATTTTCACGGAAATGATCTTAGTACCACGATAAGCTACTTCGTAACAAACTGTCCAGCTACTTTATTTGATTTTAAAAATGATTAAAAACTTTATACCTTGTTTTTAACCTTATTTCTTAGCACGTGGAGAACTTTGATTGGCTCACTTGTTCTTGTCTCGATATCATGAGAAACAAAGCCTCTAGAATTTAATTGAGCCTTCTCAGAGAGTTCCATAGTTCAATATATAAAGTAAGTTGCTAGTACAATCCCATTTTGTTAAAGATAAGTTTTCTTAAAAACCTTATAAGGTAAAACGGATAACACAGTTTCATTCCCAGGGCTCCCGCATACCTGACCTTTGGAGCTTCGAGAAGAACCTGGAAACGAGGTTTAAGTAACTACTGTACGAATACGCTAGCTCTCTGAAAACAAGTGTACGAAAAAAAAATGTTAAAAGAATTTGATGCTAAAATTGCCAAAAGGCAAGATCTTCTCGTCTCAGCAAATTCTTAGAGCGCGTTCAAACGGCAGCCTTTAAGCATGATTAACTTCGAAACTCAATGATAGATCCTACTAGATACTCGCGAGTGAAGGCGCTCTACGGTATTTACCATGGTTTTAAAAAGAACGTGGTGTAAGCGCGCCCTTACTGGTTCAACTACAAGCAAAAGCATAAAACCAGAACCTGTGCTATAAATGGGATAGCTCACTCAACGTCTGACAGCTTTCAAAACTCAAATTTTCGACCAAGCGGCGGTCAACTAAATCCAAAATTGCTAAATCTTAGATAATCAATAAGAAGAAGAAGAAGAATTTTACTTTGAGCAAAATTTCTTAGGTGATTAGAGAGTTCCTGCTGCTCTGATTGATGGAGGCTGCATGGCGTAATTTCCAGGCTATAATTACCTCGCGCAATATGGTTATAGCCATAGCCGTTTTCAAAATGGCTGTCTTGCGTTTTGTTGATGTTTCCAAGGAGGAAATTAACGCAATTTTAAAAAAATGTTTTTTTTAAATTGCGTTAATGCAATTGCATGTGCAACAAAGTTTGGAATAATGCTTTTCAAAGGTTATACAACTTCATCACCATGATTTGTTCTAATTATAGTAAACAGGAATGTTTCGGGTGTCGATTCGCGCGATCGAACAAATATAAACAAATAAAATTTTCCACAAATTTTCCTTTATTTGCGGAATTGTTTCAACAAAAAACACAATTTGCTACAGAATTTGAAAGCTCTAGGATGAATTAAAAGAATTAATGCCTCTCGAAGTTTTACATTTCAGTTAGGAAAAAAGAAGCTAAGGAAATTTGTTGTCAATGTAATACGAGCGGCTCTCGACCGCCATGTCATGTCAACACCGCACAAGATAAAGTTTCATTGCAATAATTAAGAGTTATAACTTAGCGAAGCCAAAAAAACACCGAAAAACAGTTCGTCAATGAAGGAAAATGTAAACAACAAAAGCAGCTTCGTCGCGTTCTAGCACAGAATTCACAGTTTATCCTGCAAGCCATCGACTATTTAGCAGACACAAAGAAAGCTTCAAGTTGTCAACTACCTCCAATGGCCTTAACCCGGGAGCATTTCCCCTCTGGAAGTTTCGAGAATCGCTCATTCACAACTAATGTATAAGTAAACAACTAAGTTTGATTCTTCTGCTTGAACTGGCCGCTTATGACAGCTCTTTTAGCTACATTTTGAACACAAATGTGTTGCTTTTTTAAATCGATTATGTGATCTGCGCGCGCTGCTTGCTGCTGTGCAATGACGCATGAAATTTGAAGGTAAAAAAAAACAGAAAAACACCACTGTGTTTTGCCGTTTTTCGCTTCAATATTTTTGCTCTGCAATCACCTGAGTAGTTTTACTAAAACAATTATTCACCTCAGGCTTAACTAGTGAATATCTGAGTGATGAATAATCCCCTCGACAAGTGAGATTTAAGTTCCACTCGTCCGAAGGAAATTTCATTTATCCCATATATTGCTTCAGAAATATGTTTTGCATAGAGTACAGGCATGAACATTAAATATTACAGGCGCCAAAACACAAATGAAGAACTTTGTTTTATTTTAGTAACAGAACTGATTAAAAAGTTTCTCAAACACAAATCTTAACAGCATGTGATTTCAAAGTTCAACAAGAGCCGGTCTATGATGACGGATCATCAAAAAAGTTGTGAACACAGTGTATGAGTGTTCAATTTATAGAAAATGCGTCGTCATTATATACCTATCAGGGGGGGTTGGAAGATCTTCCCAGAATCCCTTGCTCCGCAATGTTGCTATCTTTCGCGCTGCGCACGTCACCAACGTCTGACAGCTTTCAAAACTAAAATTTTCGACCAAGCGGCGGTCAAATTCAAAATCTATGAAAATGGAGTTTATCGTGCTGGTTCAGAAGATGGCGCCCTCCTTCAGCGACAATTCTCTAATTTACCTTCATTGTTACGCCCTATGTAACCAAGAAACTGTAAGTTTAGCTGATTTTCCGTGCCTTAACGTCAAGTTAGTGCTCGGGCTCATAAGTTTTGTAAGTGAAATCGACATCCGTACGATGTGTGGGTTTGTTTTTGGCGATGAAACGATGGCAAAGTTGGCAGGAAAGAAATCGCCCGTTCTGATTAAAATCAAAAATAATTGTGATATTAAGGTTAGGAACGTATTTTTTAATTATTTGGACTGCTTCTAGAATACCAGACGACGTGTTTTAAAAAAAATGCGTTTCCTTTTTACCCCGGTTTGTTGACGAAAATTATGGACTCGGAATCGACCGACAACGCGGGAAGTCTGCAACACCTAGTTTTGTTATATCAGCCACAAAAAAAATGAAAACTCGTGCACCATTGACCAGTGGCTTTAATATTGTTCAAAACGCTATATAATAGACTTTATGCAAAAAAAAATTTTCAGTTCCATATCTGCAGCCAACTTTGTGAACGAACGCTTTAACTAAAACACGATTTTTATCAATTTCCGATGGCCGCCGGAGCGTGTCGACTATCTCGAAAAATAAAAATCGGCTAAACCTTCTAATGTCATTTTCGAAAACAGCTTACCAAAGGCAAAGGGGAATATGAGGAAATCAAAAATTTCATGACTGACCGCCGAATCTCGATGTTTACTGTCACCCGCTCTTAAAAGTTATATGCTAATGAAGCAGAAGACAGTAAACAATGACGTCAGCTGAAACTCGCCTATAGTCTGGTTGTCTCGGTTTATCCACAAAGCGCAGAACTTTCTACAAAGTCTATCCCGGCACATCTGCGCTATCTCGAATTTTCTGCTTCCGGTGCAATCTGCGCACATGTTTGGAGGATATTTTTAGATTTCAAAATTGATCATCCATTGAGGTGTTTGAGAAGGCAGAAAGTGATATTATTACTAAATGTGGATAGAGATGAAATAGAGTTTACAAAACCTACATTACAATTAACTGGATTAAGAATTTTTACGCGGAAAGCATTGATACAGATGAATGCAAGAAACCTGATGTACTGCCAGTCGCTAACTAAGATCAAGAACAGCAAGAAGGGCGCCATGTCGAGCCGAAACACATATTTATTAACTGCTTTTGTTTTAACGAACTTTGGTGCCGTTTTATATCCGCTGTAATGCTTCATTTTGTATTTTTGTGTGATGTATTAGCAACAAGGAACGCGTTACTTCCGTGAAAATAAGTATGAAAGGATTCAGATCTTGTCGTGACCAGTTTGTTCTTTTTAAGTAAAATCGTTGGAATTGTTGCATGGGGCCACACTTATGCATCTACCCTAAATCCAATCTTTTTGCTTCAAAAAAAATAGTTCGCTTTATGACATTTTCCGATTATCAAGAGCATTCTAATCCATTATTCAAGCATCTCAATTTGATAAACTATTTTGATCTTACTTTCCTTCATACGTGATTGAACTAATCTAAATGCTAGTACTCTTGGAAAGTCTATATCTTGTGAAACTACTTTTAAATACCTAGGCGAAGTGTTTTGACAAGTTTGTTACTTGGAAAGCTCATGCGGAGTACGTGTGTAAGAAGGTGGCGTCGAGAGTTACTGATCCTGGGACGCGTTAGAAGTTACATCACGAGAGAGGCAGCAACACTTCTTCACAATTCTCTCGTTCTTCCTTTATTTGATCATTGTGACGTTGCGTGGAGCAGTCTTCTACAACAAGACATAGACGGCTATAGCGTCTGCAGAATAGATCCTCACGCATCATTACACGTTGCTCTCGCACAACTGACGCAATATAGAACAGCTGCACTGGCCGAATCTGTCCAGCAGACGCTCCTACCACAAGGCAAAACGTTTTTCTTTGCCTAAAGTCTTTCTTTGCCCAGCTATTTTTCTTTGTATTTTACTACTTTTTCGAGCGTTCATAATTATTCGACTAGGCAACGTATGATACTTACTCTTCCAAAGATTAAGAAAAATTTTGGGGAAAGAACCTTCCTTTTTACTGGCAGCAAAATGTTTAACGAACTTCCCATAAACATTGTTAAAAGTGTTAACATTCAAACATTCTGCCGCCAAGCAAGACATTTCTTTTATCGTAATCCCTGATTTAACTATTTTTCGGTTTTAATTGTAGTGTTATAGTTTTTAGATCTTAATGTAGTTTTATTAATAATGTATAGATACTGTTAATGTAGTTTTTCCCTTAGTTTTATTTCTATCTAGGCTATAAAATTATTGATGTATATTAACTTTTAGATACAGGGCCCCTATGGAGACCAGCCATACAGCTGAATGGGCTACCCTGTATAAATAAAGTTTACTACTACTACTAAGTTGTGTAGCCCTTTGGGTTAGTTTTGTATTTTGGGCAGATTGTGGCTGAACCAGTTAATTTTTTTGTTTACTTTACATAAAATCTGCAAAACGAAAGCGGTACAAATAAAGTTATTGTTGTTGTATAGCTTACTCAACCATTATTTTGCCCCTGTATTTTCTCCTGATGATAGATCTAGAAGCCATCCGCCTCTCGCCAGCGAGGATCAAGCCGATCCGGAAACGCATCATGACCCTTTAAAAACTGAGGATACCCTGTCTAGTTCAATTCATAGATAGAGGAAACCCTGCGCAACTTAGACCTAAACAAAGCAACAGGACCAGACGGGATCACCTTTAGAATTCTTAAGGAAATGGCGGAAGAGATGGCTCCTTCTCTCACTGAGCTCTTTCCTCCCTGATGACTGGATATTAGCAAACTTATAGTTCCAGTATACAAGAAGGGACAAAGAGCAGGTTGAGAACTCTAGACCGCATATTTCCCTGCTGTCTGTCCTTAGGGTCTAAAGTCATTGAGAGAAGTGTTTTCAACAATATCAGGATTCGAATCTCAGCATCATTAGTGCAACCCAACACGGCTTCTTGGCCGGCGATCGTGTGTTACACAACTGCAAGTCAGTTAGTATTAGATCAGATCGGGCGCAGCTACACAAAGGGGTCAAGTTGACATCAAGCATATCTAGGGCGTTAAAAGGAAAAGGGTCCTTCGATCGTTTGGCAAAATCTAGCTAATTGAGTGTTTTTGCGCGTGCAACATTTAAAGTCCCCACAACACTCAACGCCTGTAATTCGGAAATACCATAACATAGACTATTATCTTATAACAAACCTGCAAAATGCTTGGTAAAACTCAAATTTGCTCTTTAATTAGAGTTAAGACTTTCAAGACTTGACTGGAACTTAATCAAAAAGCTGAGTTGGTTTTAGTTTTGCTCTAATTTCACGCTACATTTCTATGCTGGTTTGATTTTTTTTTGTTTCAATGACCAGACACATTGTAGGATAGCACTTCAAACTAAGTTCAGATGATATAGACTAGAGAGATTGAATCGAGCAAAAACAAAAAGCTCACAAGAAACACCTTCAGCCGAGTTTTTGTCACAGAAAAAAATACTGTTTCGAATTTTTGGCTTTTGCGCAGGCCCGTATTATCAGTGCTGTTTTAATATTTGGGTTTGTTTTTTTTGGCTTTATTTTTAAAGCTGCTTTTCCCGAAGTATTGCTTAATTCCTAATTCACCCTTTAATTGACCTAATCCATTGACAAAGGCAAGCTCGATTTAGTTGGATTCGCTCTTTGAATTATTCGATTCCTTCACGAGACCCTTTTCTTGTTATTTGTCTTCATATATGTAAGTATAGTTAAATCCCGTTAATTCGAATTACGCTGGGATACGAAAAACAGTTCGAATTGGCGGGGGTTTGAACTAACCGATCTTGTTGTAAATGATTTTGTTTTGGGAAACTGAATTGTGCTCGAATAAGTGAGGGTTTCGAATTATCCGATTTTCAATTAATGGGATTCAACTGTAGATGTTTTAGTCACCAAGTTCCTCCAAATTGAACTCACAAAGTAGGCATTAT
>JAOYNN010105505.1:0-17635 GCA_025770095.1 Goniobranchus kuniei | reverse complement strand
CAGGAGCTGAACTCCATGTGGCTGATGCACTTTCAAGAGATCCAGAAACCAGAAAACAAACAACAGATGAAGAGCTCGGAAATGAAGCAGAGCTCATGGTTCACTCTGTCTTGAGAAGTTTTCCCCTAACTGAGATGCGAGAACAACACTTCACACAGGAAACAGCCAGACTTCTTAACATTAATATGCCACATAACACTATTCTCTCCCTAAACTATCGATTACTTAAACTTACAGCTACAATAACATCTGTGGTAAAATGACAAAAGGATCTGGTCTCCTAATGTAACTTACCACCCGGCAGCCACCCTAGTGATATCATTCAGCTTGGTCATTACCCTGTAGAAATGGTCCTTTTTGAGTTGGGTCGGCTCAAAAGGCCAGAGGTTATCCATTTTCTATAACATGAAGCTGACAGTGACAGATTTTATCCATCTATCTCTGAATAGGATGCTAGTCTAGTGCAGAGTACTTTTCCAGCCAAAACTGTACCCATTTTCACCTGGGTCGGGTGCAGCAAGGAGGGTATATTTTCTCGCTTAGTGAAAAAATGCACATGACTGTAGAGAGACTCAAACCTGCGGCCTCGTTGTGCAGGCCAATGCTTTACCACTGAGCTACAGTCCTCAGGTCATTACCATGCCTCACTATTTTGGGTATATCTTGCTCTCCCTTTGATCAACTTTATGAAATGAAGTGTAGATGACTCAGGAGAAAATTGTTTTTCAGCATAAACCATTTTTGACATATGCGACTCTCCAAACCTGCCTTTGTCTTTTTTGGGGTGACACCCTGTATAATGTATCATGTTTACATTATGTTCAGATACATAAGACTACACAAGTCTTTTCCCTGTAAAATAAGTAAATCACGGTCAACATAATCCTTATCTGGAATAGGCCTTATATTCATATAAATGTTTGTTGTGGCTTTCTGGAGGACTCCTTTCTTTTATTGGAGATTTTGCTTATGTATGACATTGGAGAAATCCCTCAAACATTCTTTTCCTTATACCATACTCTTTTGGGTCCAGGGTTTTGCCTACGGTCACAATCTGAGATAGTAGTTATTGTACACTTCTGTCACATGAAATATACATCATAATACATCAATCGTGAGTAATATTATACTTTTTGAAATTCAGCTCTAGCATGCCTCTTTAGTGTTACTGACTTTTCACTTTTGCAGTTCCAGGATTTGAAAGCGAATGGTTTTGGTGGTACTGGAAAGGAAGCAGTCCAAGGGCAACTGTTGTTGATTTTATGCAGGCTAACTACAAACCAGACTGGACTTATGCTGATTTTGCCAAGCAGTTTACAGTTCAAAAGGATATTTATGACCCAGACTATTGGGCTGAAATTTTCAATGCTTCAGGGGCACGGTGAGAACAAAATAGCTTAATGTTAATATTTTATTTAATCATCATGATCATCCTCATCATAGTCATCATTATCATTGTCATCATGGATATTATTATTATTATTATGATTATTATTATTATTATTATGATCATATTATTACCAAAGTTTGAGGACTCTCGTAGAGCTTCAGTCACCGTGAAACGTCTGCAAAAGAAAAAGAAGATCACAGAGCTCCCACTATCCCCAGACAATTCTTTTACTTGCAGGAAGTGCACTCAGATCTGCCAGTCATAAATTGGTCTCATCAACCATGAGCACTCCTGTAAATGATGTGGACAGCCCATTCAAATCTTCATTCATGAAGTCAAGCCATACGCACACAATATTACTGTGCATGCCGCTTAATCGGAACAGTACCTCTCCTGCAAATCATTCCAATTAAGCTGTGTTTCGTTGAACAGGCTTTTGTGTCAGGGGTGAGATTTCTTTCTTTGTTTGTATTTCAGGGCTCTTTGCGACTACTAAGTCATCTCAGCGCCCATAGCAAAAGCAAAATAAGAAGGAACAGAAGTTGCAGAAAACGTTTTTGAATGAGAAAAATAAGTTGCTGAATTGGGACACAGACACTTAAATGAAATGGTAAACATAATAGATAATGATAAGAGGTAGTTAAACTGGGTGATGGCAACCAGAAAAGAAAAAAACAAGCACACAAAAAATCTTATCTTATCTCTCAAAAAGACAAAACAATAAATTAAGGATGGCCATTAATGCACTAGGTCCATTGAGATAGCAAGTGACCCTGATAGTATTTTTAAGTCATGCAACAGACACAATAAATGGGATTTGGTGCCTGAATAATGCCTGCTTCCCTCTCAGCAAAACTGTGCTCCTGAACTAAACCCCACTCACAATCCCCAATCATTGCTGCCTCCCATCTCCTTCAGTGTATTTTCTACATATCTTAATGCCCTGAAGAAATCTGACTCCATGCTCTCATTAATGCACCCCACCTGAGCCTGGCTGAGACCCCCACCCATGTATTCTTATATTGAGAAAGTCCAGGTAAATTTGAAGATCATGCATTTTTATGGACATTTGACATCTTCTGAGAACTGACATCACAGAAAAATGAACTTCTCCACTGTTATCAGTGCCTTGAAATCGTTGTGAGACAAAGAGGAAATCTGGTCAAGCAAAATCTATTGACACAATATATATTATATGGATGAAAGGAGAGAGCATCTTGCCTTCAAGGGTAGGTCTGATTTAAGTTGTGTATGTCAAAAACTTTGTATCTTCAAAGACTTTTATGTTTTATATTGTACAACAGGTATATTGTTCAAGTGACTAAGCATCATGAAGGCTTTACCAGTTGGCCCAGTAAATATTCCTTCAACTGGAACGCAATGGATGTTGGGCCTCACCGCAATCTTGTTGGTAAGACTTTCATACTGCACTATACACTTTGTATAACATGATGAATGTGTGTTGCCGACTCTCCTTTAACAATTTGAATTTTGGACAATAAACAAAATAATGATTGAAAATATAAGTAACAGAAATGTGGTTAGAAATGAAGAAGAATGTTTAGGATCTATTGGACTTGGAAAGAAAAAGTGCAAATGTTGAAAATCTTAAAAGTATTGAAAAGAAACAACAACACCAGTTTGAAATCAACAAATGCAATTTTCAGAACATACCTTTAGAAACAAAAGTATTTTTTAAAAACTTTCTGACTGGGAAGATAGATGGAGAAAGACTTACTGAAAGATAGAGAACTACCCATCTCCAGGGTCTATACTTTTGTCTCTGAATGAAAACTACAAAGTGAAGACCCAAGGAGGAAGACAGATGGTTCGGAAAGATGGAGAGACTTGAATGCCCATGTCTGACACAGATCAGCACCTGATGATGATATTGTTGATAAAAGTGTTTTAGACCATAAGCACAACAGAGTTCACAAGTAATGTGATATGATTCAAATACATTCTTGTGACAATGATAACATTCTTCAAACTTTCTTCTTCAAAATGATGAATGTTAAATGTAGTGCATCTTTCAGAGCATGAGAGTGCACATTGATATGAACATGCTGAAATTTCAGATTCTGGGACCATTGATTAGGTGAGGGAGAAGGCATAAGGGCAAGTAGCTACTTATTTTTTAGACCAGAGGGATATGGCTGCACTAGCTTGGTAAGGTATTCTGGAGCTAATTCATGAAGTGCATTTAACATGCTTTTAACGATTTTGAAACCAATACACTTTTTGATTGGTAGCCAGTGAAGATATTTCAGAGCAGGTATAATGATAATTATATGCCCTAGATCTGGTCAGTGAATGAGACAGGTCAATGGTTTTGAATTTTTTGAAGATGGCAATGGGATACCTTTGAATATTGTATTGAAGTGCAAGCCAACAGTCTAGATGGCTGACAATTAAAGCTTAAACCATTATTTTAGATGTTTCTTCATCTAAATTCTGACATATTTTGTAAAAATTCATGATGATATGGTCACACTTCTGTCTCACTTTGTTGATGTGATCATCCATTGTAAAAATAAGCCATAGTTTGTAATTGATGTGGATGCATCAATGGTTTTGTTGCCAACCATTGTGCTGTTGACACTAAACCTGTGAAGATTGAACTTTGATATGAACGTTATTAACTGAATTATTATCATACTGCAATTTCATAATGTTATTCAGACACTTTCTAATGCCTCTGATACATGATTCAATTCAGTATTTCCCTGCCCTTTCACTATTGAAGGAAACAGGAATAAAGATGTACATATCTTCAGCATTGAGATGCAATCGGAGATTGTGCTGATATATTAAATCGCATAGAGTTGTAGTATAGAAGTCCCTTTAAAGCCTTTCAGTTTAATTTCTGTCTGTTTAGTAGTAGGCCACATCTGTGTAGCATAAAGTAGAAAAGACCAAAGATTTGATTGCTACAAGTCTCACTACTCCTCATAATAGCAAAAAAATTTATATTTGTCTTGATTAGTTTATTGAAATTTTAAATGTCTTCTCTTTTTTCTCTTGACTTTTCAGGAGACATTGCTAAAGCAGTTGAGAAATACCCCAACCTCCGATTTGGCATATATCATTCTTCTTTTGAATGGTTCAACCCACTATATATGAAGGATAAAAAGAATAATTTCAAAACTCAAGAATATGTAAGGGTAAGTAATTTCATTTAGTACTGTACTTTTAGATAAGCTTGAGAGCAAAATATGAAAATAGCTACATCGATATTTCCAGTTTGCCATAATATTATCCAAGCATATTTCCAGCCCAACTGGATCATGTTCACCCATCTTTTGTAAACTCTACATTTTGTTTGGTTTGAAAAGTTTTACTATAAGACTAAGGGTTTGGAATAGGTGAGAAAATCTGTCTTCAATTTCCATCATTAATATGTTTTAAAAACATTTATTGATTAATTTTATCTTTATTTCATGATTTTTACTTCTGTGTAGTTCATTGTTTCCAGCATTTTTGTTAGGGTAAAGGC
The DNA here is from genome assembly GCA_025770095.1 of Goniobranchus kuniei. NCBI lineage: Eukaryota > Metazoa > Mollusca > Gastropoda > Nudibranchia > Chromodorididae > Goniobranchus > Goniobranchus kuniei. The sequence continues at coordinate 12,749 of JAOYNN010105505.1, read as the reverse complement.
CACAAACAAAATGTATTTTGCTAGCTTTTTGAGGTCATTCCAAGTCCAGCCATTTCTTTCAATGCCTTTCTTAATTCATGTTCTTCATGCTGCTCGCAGCCTTCCCATAACACTTGCATCTTGGGGATTCTGTTGCAGTGCTGGCTTTGCTATAATGGAATCTACCTTTGAAAGGTGTGTTCTTGGTGTTTATGTGGTGGTTATGTGGTGATCACATCTCAGCTTGAGTCAAGAGTCAACAGGCATTCACCATGGTCAGTACAAGTACAAGTATTTGTAACCATGTGGATCAAGCCTCAATAGTCTGGTCAGGCTCATAACCACAAGTCATTGGCGTTATTTCTTAACATAAGGCACTTTACTTTGCTTACCTCACTGGACACAGGTGTGAATGAGTACCTGATTGTTAAGGCAGCGCTGCCCTTGTCCAGGAAAACAACTGTTGTTGTGCCTAACTGGCTGCAAGTCTTGTTCTAAATGTTCTGTGTTGCTGTTGGTCAGGGTAGTAAAATCTCATTGTAAAGCGGCATGAGCATGATTACACCATGAAACAAGCATATAAATGTCATCTTTTTCTTTCTATCCATCTGCATTTCATTTGTTCTGCATCCTTGTTTCTTGTTTATTGACAAAGGACTGCATTTCTGATTTTCTATGGCCTGCTTATTTGTAAGATCCTTCCTTAGGCACCTGTTGATAATTGCTTTGTAATTTTTCTTAGAGAGTTTTAGTCTTGTTCCAAGTTTTGCTGCCATACATTTAAATTAAATAACTGTTTTGGTTGCTAATGAAATGTGTCTGTCTTTTTGAAATATGTAGTTGTGAATAAACTAGCTGGTCTAGGTTTGCTGATTCTTTTCTTGATAAGATTAAGTACAATTGCATCTGTACTGGCCCTCTTCATACTTATGAATTTGTCATTTTTCTCAATTGATATTTAGATCGATAGATTTTGTGAATTTTATTGACTCATCTGTTTTTGATTGTATTTTTCCGTTGTAATGAGATAGAATGACAAAGTTATCCACAAAATCTAGGTCATTGAGTTGTATACACATTTTTCTTTTCTGTGTAGTTTCTCTCATTAGCCAGTCTATGACTGATATGAAATGTATTGTCATAAAAGGCACCCATAGCACACTCTAGTTTACCATCAAAACCCCCTGATAACTGCCTTCATTAATTGCTCTGTCATTTGCACCTTTGCATAATTCTATATTAGACTGACTATTTTTAGGGGATTACATAGTCACATGATTTACCAAGATGAGTATGTGTAAACAGCCAAAAGCCTTCTCATAGTGGATGAAGATTATAAGGAGAGCAAACTTCCTCTCATTTCATTGTTTGATAATGAATCTCTGAGTGATGATTTGGTCTATGCATGAAAGGTCTTTTTCAAAGCTGATGTTCAATTATATCTGACTGAAGACCTTACCAAGAGTCTTCAGAATAAGATGGCAACAGTGGATAAGCAACAAGAGAATACTGGAGAAAGCAGCGACAGAAAAAGTCAACAGCATGGTGAAAAGAAAAAGGTTGTCCTAGGTAGGTCATGTCCTCAGAAAACATCCCAATAGCGACTGGGCTGTGGCCATGGGATGGACATCAGAGGGAAGTAGGGGAAGAACATGGCACAGGATGATGGAGGAGGAAAGAAATGAAGAGGGATGGCCTTCATGGGAGAGGGTAAGAGTGACAGCAAAGGACAGACAACTATGGAAGGAACATGTCCGAACCTTATGTGCCTGCTGGTGCAAAGAGGATTGAGTAAGTGAGTAAGAGGATCTTACTAGTAAACAGATGAGTGTTATTCCTTGATAATTGTTACAATCACCTAGGACTCCTTTCTTTGGTAGCCTCACAATGTGTATATTAATATCCTTCTTTCCAATATTTTCTGAATTTTTTTTTATCCCAGATTTTGGGTAGCAAGCTGTGTAGAGAATCTTTCAGTGGTATTAACATCTGCTTTCAAGGAGTCTGTCATAAGATTGTGATGGTACACGAATTTGTTTATAGCCTTAACTGATGATTCTTTTAGTCAGTGGCTTGTAGTTTTCAGGAAGATTTTTTTTGCAAATAATACACTTTTCTGAATTGTCAGTTGTGTTAAGCAAAGTTTTGTAATGGTCGTTGCATTTTTTCATATGGCTTGCTATCAAAAATTTCCTCATAGAATTTTTATTGGCTTTTGTGACCAGCTTTGCTTCCCATAAATATTTTCTGTTGTGTAGTATGATCTCTATATCTTGTTAGGAGTCTCCTCTCCAATCCATTCCTTCTGTTCTTGCTTTGTTTTGCTTGACTATTTTTTAGCAGGTATAGACATGTGTTTATAACCCTTTGATTTTGTTCCAATCTGTGTCAACATTTTGTTTGTATAAGTCCACTAGAACTTCAAAACTATTTTTCAATTCCACCTGAATTTTTTGTTTCTTTCTCTAGCTTTAGTGATATAATATAATGTTTTCATAACTACCATCTTCTTTCTCTTTTTAAGGCTAAGGCCTTGCCAGAACTCTATGAACTGGTCAATACCTACAAGCCAGACATTGTTTGGGTTGATGGAAGTTATGGACCAATCAGCTATTGGAATAGCACATATTTTCTGGCCTGGTTATACAATGACAGGTAACCTCTCTTGCGATATCTGTAACTTTATTTACTTGCAAAATTACATGAGAGTGTGAATGCACTTGGAATTATTCCTGCTGGCCGTATAGCCTCCACTGTCTCTGTTTTTGTCTCATTGAATTTGCTGGAAAGATCACAGTGGAGTGTATTATAATTTTGGAAGCTCAGCTTTTGTTTACAGAACAAACTGCACACTTTGCACATCTGTCACAGACACCAATAGCATAGACAATTTTTAAGAAGCTCTGCATTCAACTACTCTCAGATTCAAAACAACAAATTAAGAAATTTCACTTCAACATGCCCACTGATAGAAACATCAGTCTTACTGAGTAAATTTGAGAATATACACAGAAGAAGAAGAAAGATCTAATTCCAGACCTTTGTCACTATGTCAGATTTGCATAACTTGACCCAATGAGACTGTAAATGCATCTTTTTTCTTTTGAATCTTCTTACAAAATGATAGGGACTTTAGTTGTTTTTTTAAAAGAGATAGAAAAAAGAAATAAAAAAAGAATTAAAATCATGACCAGACAAAACATTAAGGTGAAAAGTGAAATGTATGTCAAAAGATCATGCTTGACTTCGAAAAAGTTAGGCATGTAACTCACTGAAATCAAATGGTCTTGATCTTATTTCTTTGTATGCCAGCTCCTCTTGTTGTGCTACTTCCCATACCCCAGGCACCAGTACAATCAGTAACAGCTATACTGCTGGTAAAATTAATTTCAGGTGAAACGTTTAACTATGTACAAAATAACTTAAAAATACTTCATACCTCAGCTTCCAGCTCCTGGTCATGATTAACATGTGGTAATCATCCAATTTTTTTTTTCTGTATGCCTATAAAATACAATCTGTCATTAGAACATTGAATGAGACAAACTTTCTCTTTCAGTCCTGTCAAAGATAAAGTGGTCACCAATGACCGTTGGGGCACTGGCTCTATCTGTCACCATGGTGGATTCTACACCTGCTCAGACCGCTTTAATCCAGGTAAGCTCACTTCTTCATTGATTTTTATTGCAAATGACTTTCAGAAAAAAGAAGACAAAAAAATTAACTAATTCGCTTCCTTACACATCAGCTGTTCAAGTAGCTGTAAGACCTTTAAAAGTCACTGAAGCAATAGACCTTGTAGCAGTGTGTACTCCAGCAGGACTGAGACCATTGCCCTCTGTCAATAATTTTTGCATATTCCATGATTCTATGGCTAGTAATTATATGGTGTAAAGTGTTACCATTGCCTGATTATGAAATCAACATTTCTTTACTGTACCCACTCATTTGCAGAGGAGCTATGGCACTACCTGAAGGGGATGCATCTCAACCTCATATACAAAGCAATGCAATATACAGTACCATATAATTTGCTCTGCATCTTGATGATCAATGTTATTGAAATTAGACTTATGGAAAGAAAGAAACTGGCTCAGAAAAAAAGATGATTAATAAAGAGAAAACATAACAAAACAACAAACAAAGAAAAAGAAAAAAGAAGAAAAATAACTAAAAGACTGAAAGCCTATGAGGAAAACATCTGTTTTTTATTACAAAGTGTTTAACATTGTGAATAAAACTTCATGCATAAAAGTTCCAGCAATTTATATTTTACTGAGGAATTCAATAGTTTTCCTCTCTGAGAATGTAACATTAACAAGACTATGACCTTAGTCATCAATCCTGAAGTCAGCATTCCTACTCTGACCGCTACCTTGTTCTTCTGTCTACACTCTCTCTGCCTACTCATTGACTTTCACCCTCTTCTACTACCTTGTCTTCCAGAGCGTCAGTTTTTACTGTAACCTTGTTGTAACAGGAACATTACAGAAACGGAAATTTGAGAATGCAATGACTTTGGATAAAGTGTCATGGGGATATCGTTGGAATGCTGGTCTCTCTGATGTCTTAACCATTGAACAACTGCTAGAAACCCTTGTTCAAACTGTAAGGTAAGGAGCTAATATTAGAAGTATGAAGCTGATAAATTGGTTCATCTTTTCTCAATACTTGTAAACTGCTATACCATTCATCTCGCAAAGTAACTTTCACATCATCCATTTTTGATTTTTTACATATTTCACTAACCTTTGCATGTATGAAGTTTTATTTTCTGTATTATTATTTTGCCAACACAAAATGACACAATGACATTGAAAGAATTATACTGAAGGGAACCAGTTCTTGTGATGAGTAAGGACATTGTTGAAGACCTGCTGATGAACCCACTTAGAGCCAAGGATTTTTTCAGGCCACTCTGCATGCTCTTTCAATGCCTACTCAGTACTTTGTGACTTAAAAATTTCCATTCAAGCGAGCAATCAATCCATTTTTGTTTCTTGAAAATTTCATATACATCCATTTAGTTGGATAAAATTGTGCAATGATAGGTTTAGAAAATCATGAAAGCTTTACTGGATGCATCTTACTTATAAGGTATTAATAATGACATTCTAATTCACCATAGAGCTGGCTCCTAAATCCATATGTATACTTTAAAAGTTGTTGACATTAGAAACAAAGCTGATGATTATCATTCATCCTGTATATTTTTTAAAGCATATAAAATGTTCAAGTGCTAAATTGGTGGATTTACAAAAAATGTACTCTCCTTTAAAGCTGCAATGGCAATCTTCTGATCAATGTTGGACCAACAAAAGATGGCATAATTGCTCCTATTTATGAGGAACGTCTGCGTCAGCTTGGTTCTTGGCTAGATGTCAATGGAGAAGCCATTTATAAGTCACGACCTTGGACCTATCAGAATGACACTATAAACTCTAATGTATGGTGAGTCAAATAGATGTGATTTATAGCGTACATTGTGCATTCTGGTGGTTGATAAAACAGTTTAAGTTAAACAATCAGATTCCAAGATTAGCTGCTCATAATTGGAGCAAATATAAGAAAATAAAAAAAAATTCCATAATGATAAAATAATTTACCTTTTGTCGTAAGAAATCAGATCATGTTATCAATTGCACTTAGGATGACTCCATAAAGATTCAAACAAACATGGAAGCAAGCTGTGTTCCTTTTCCTTTTCCAGGAATGTGTCAAATTTGGTTGAAAATATAATATCCAGCTTTATTTGTTTTGTGTTTTGGGGTGCCGTTTTGGTGAGGCCCAAAGTCATACTCAAAAGATTTATTGAGCTTTATTTATTCTTGTCCATAAGAATTTGTCACTATGATTTAGTGAGGGCATTTAGAGTTTAATTTTTACTTATTTCAATTAAAAATGCTTCCTTTCTCTGTAAGAAAAGGAGTATTATGTTCTTTTGTTTCCCAAGTCTTACTTTTCTATCTGTTGGCTTGTTTATCAATACATTCCAATGTATTTGGTACAGGGAGATTTCAAATAACATTGTATTCTAGCCAATAAATCAAGGCAAAATGTGCACCTAACTTAGAATTGGAAACTTAAGGTATTTTAAAAATGTTCAGTTCTCTAAAATATCTGATAAGTCTGTATCTTCTTACTTTTATAATGACGCAAGGAAAGACTCTGAGAGGCTACTGGTGTGATCAGCAATTTTTGTTCCTAGGTTAAAAGACTGTGTGTGTAAATGAATAGAACAGGAAATACATTTGAAGATCTATCAGGCACATGGAACCAGTGACAGAATCCAACATGCTTCAGGAATGCCACATTGAGTTCTAGAGTAGTCTATATTTTACAAATAAATCTAAGTCATGCTAATGTCCTTTCACAAATTCTAATTAAAATATAGAAACATGACGCCCTATTCCGCCATGTGCTGGGCAGGCAGGTACATATAACAAGTAAAAGTAAAGTTAGTCCCATACCCATGACTGAGTGTAGGGGAATTAGGAGTAGAGCCCTATCTATACTAGGCATATGGCATAATGTGTTCGTTTGCCATTGCTTTCCATGCCAACTTTACTTCTAGAAAGATCTAGCTACCCATTTATACTGCTGGGTGAACCGGGAGCCCCGAAAAAAATCCACTGCCCGGCTGGGTTAGAACTCAGGCCACCTCGCATGGCAGTCAGCTGCTCTAGCAACTGAACTACGGGCCACCCCACATATAACAAGCAATTCATTAATGTAACAATCAGCATGATAGCAACACCAATGAACATAGATATTTCAAGAATATTCTATCTTAACATGATAAAGATTAAGCAATGCACAAGGCAATAACATTAACCCTAAACCCTGGACATCAGCAGACTACAATCTGCTACTCTTGCCCACGTTGTCTTTCAAATATCTCAAAAGTCATCTGTTTTTCATTCCTTATTCTCTGCATTTTCACTTATATTATCTTAAAGACTGTAGTATATTCTACCATTACTGCTCTGTTATAATTTTTAAATAGTTAGAGGGGTGTTCTCCTGGGATGCTCCTTGCAGGCTAAACATACATTCTGCAAGTATAATCATGTAAGCTGCAATATTGTTCTATGGTGTCATTCAGTGAGTTTGGACCATTTCTGTCATATTGTATTACATCATTGTCTTTTTGTTGTCTGCATTATGAAAATGTATAGGCATAGGTCCTGCCATATATAATATTTCTAGTATAGCATGAATTCACTTTCTTCATGCACTGAAAAGGCACAAACAGGATCAAATCCTATCAGTCCCTTTGAAGCTGAGCTCCTCTGATACATAGATATATCAAGCAGTTAAAATAGTGTGACAAAATTTAAATGCCTACATCTGTTGAAATATCACAGTGTTTTAAATGCCCTTTTTCGTGGGAGCCATTTATAATTAATCATCATTAAATGAGGGCAATATGAAAAGAACTGGAGAAGAATTAAGCATTTACATGAACTTACATGACATTATGGGATAAAAATCAAATGTTGTGAAAAAGCAGTTCTGCTCTGGCCAATAGTTAGTGACTGTTAATTCTCAAGCCTTGAAACATGAAGGATGTCTTCTTATTTTACTCAATTACTCAAAATTGAACATTGCTCAGACCAAGCTCACCAAAAACAAAAGGGAACAAATTGTATAATTTTTAGTCTTTTTTTTTTATAGTGACAAACTCAGAGTCTGTCCGATTAAAATGTTATGCGACATTTTTTTTCATTTTGTGTGCACAATTTATTCTCAATTCACTGCTTGCAGTGAAGAAAATTATGTAAAATTTCGTTTCCAGGATTCAATGTCAGACCTTTCAATTGAACATTTTTTAATCCCAGTAAAAATGTTATCTCTTTAACCATATGGGCAAACTAAGCATCTGAAATTCCTATGAGTAATGATTGGCAGTAAACTCCAATGGAGATAACCAAACAAAATTTTCTTCAAATCTTCAAGTATATGGGAAAGCCTCCATTAAACCTGTCATAGAATATGGCCACTACATCTATCACCCCATCTAAATAATCAGATGCGTGCATTCCACCTTTGGTGTATTGTCCAAGAAATTTAGAAGAATCTGCACATCACATGACCTGAGGACATCTAATACACTTAGTATGGGTTGTATGATTATGAACATTTTGTGAATGTATTCAGGTCATCTTGAGAGACTGCTGTTTAGAGTAGGTCATTCTACAACCAGATGGCAGATGGAAAGGAGGACTGATGATGATGATTGTTAGTCCTCAAGTGTGTCATATGATTGTGCCCTCTTGTTGTGTACTTTGTTTTGGAGGGTATCAGCTGATCAGTTGGGACTTCTATCAGTTCATGTAGGATTTTGAAAACGTGATTTCTTTTGCTCTCTTTCTCCTTTCCTGAAGTGTTGCCACTTAAGCTCCTCAAACATCCTTGTAAACACTGCTGGTAGTGCAATGATCATCAACAACAAAAGAGGACATGCCGCTTTTATCTGAACCATCTCAAGTTTGTTGATGTTATTGGATATTGTAGGGCCCCAAAGTGAAAATGTCTTCAAAAAGACTATAAGATTTTAAACTAATTATTAAATATTCAAAAGTGGTAGGTGATCATTAAATCCAGTATGATAGGATGGAAGTCATTAGAAAAAGAACAAAGAGCTAAAATAAAAGTCACAACATTTTATAAAGATAGAAATGGATTTATTAAGATACCATTAGACCAATATCATATCATGTTAATCCAAATCAACATGCTATCAGACAGCCATGCTATCAAACTTACACTCAGCCAGCATCCAGACTAGATAGTCACTCATATTCACGTTTTCTTAAGCAATTTAAGAAAAAATGAATGAAAGGTCACATTCTATCAAATGCAGCAGTAACTTAGAGATTATTTAGGATATTCTGCAATTATTGGTGGCAATCTTCAGACAGAATTAAAAAACTAAGCAATTCCATCTAAACTTGTACACTACAGTAGTACTCTGTCAAGAGTCAGTAAGTACATACAGTGGAACCTCTGGATAACGACATCGCTCGGGACTGAAGATTTACGTCGTTATCCGGGGGTGTCGCTATTCCAAGGTTCTCAAAATGGTGGAAAAAGGGGGCATGGTGCCCGCCTTATGTATCTGATACCCACGGCTATGACGCAGTTTCATTGGTAGGTACGCATGCGTTCTCATTGGTCGGTAAGCACGCATTCTCATTAGTCAGTAAGCATGCATTCTCATTGGTCGGGAAATAAGCATTTTCATTGGCTTAGAGTACGAGTTACTGCTGGTCGGAAACATGGTTGCCTGTTTGGCCAGATTTTTTTGGTATCAAGCATTGCTATCAACTGCCGATTATCGCTAGATCGATGTCACTAACCAGTTGTTTCACTGACATTTATATCGCTATTTTGAGGTTTTTGTTACTCTTAATATATAGCAAAAGAAATCGGAACCAGAGATCAATGTCGCTATCTGGGGGTTGTCATTATTCGGAGGTGTCGTTATCCAGAAGTTTCACTGTATTAGTCTTAAAATTCTCTATGGAATCTAAAAATGTCTTCATCTGGATCGCCCGTCTTTGCAACCAGTTCATTATCCCACAAATCAAAGCGAGGAATTGACTGGAAATCTGTGTTCTCTTTCTTCCTCCAAACTAGCCTTTCGTCTTGCTTTTTCCATGGGCGCTGAGATGATCTTTGTAGACAAAAAGAGCCCTAAAACACCAAATAAATGAACAAACAAATATTCATGTGTATGGATCTTGTAAAAGGGGTAGTGAGGGTGGAGATCCTCGTGGTAGTGTTCTACGCATAAGGCTGATGTTACAGATCGCCATCTCTGTCTGTCTGTTGCCAGATGTGTCATCTGTCCCCAAATCCAGCCTGCATGCTCCATCTCCCTTTCCAGACCTCTACGCCATGTCTCCAATTGGCAGTCTCTTCCCCTTTTGCCCTGTGGACACCATCTGAGGGCAACCATGTCTGGGGCCATTCAGAAGACGTGGCCAGTCTATCTCCATCTTCTTTCCCACAATATCTGGGACACCGGCCTGACGGATGCTTTTTGTAACAGTTCTTTGTTTGATAGTCTCTAAGAACTAATGACAGGATCTTTTGAAAACAGATTTTACAAGGTGTATTGTGGTCTTGAATTTTGTTTGATAAAATCTTGAAAACGTCTTACATTTCGTCTGGCACATTTGTATTAACCTTGACATTAGAATAAGAAGATCTGATGCATCGATCACATTTCAAATTGGGACACGCTAAAAAGTAAAGTAGAAGAAGAAGAAGATTTTGATGTAAGACTTTTAAGTTTTACTTTGCATTTGTTCAAGGACCCCAAGGTGAAGATGCCGTTCTGAAGGCTGTGATGAGGTGGTACCAACATGACAAAGACAACAGAGAAATCTCACTGACAAACGTGCTGAAACAAGTCAATGTTTGTGCTGTTTCTAAAGAAGTTTTACACAAAATTTTCCAAGATCTACCAGAGGCTTATGTTAATGGTAAGTACATTACTCTCCCAACGGTCTTGAACAAGGACTTGTCCCGGTTCGATTCCAACCTATCCTTAAGAACAAGTGAAGATCTGAACTATCTGAGATCCCTCACACAGGAACAGAAAAAGAGGAAGACATTGACAATGGAGATCGAGCATAAGGATGCGAAAGACTCCTAAGTGAAGTCTAGAAAGTCAAGTACACATTTTGTTTCATTTAAATAAATTTTGACATTTAAAAACAAAAAGCCCTTCTCTGAGTGTCCAATTTCTAGGAAGCTGTGCAATGCTTTAAAACCAAGTTTTATCTGATCTAAACCTAGGGCTTTGTTACATTAATAAATTTATACCATTGGATTCAAGAATTGGCATGAAAACACTGACACTCTTGTGAGAGATTAAACAACTAAAGCTAAGATATTTTGGTCAATTCAAACGCCACGAATCGCTTGAAAAATATCTATTGACTCATGATTGAAATGAGGTGTCAGTCATTCACATTATATCCATGATGTCTTGGCAATGATCTTCATGGACAATGGTTTGAACCTTTTCCAAAGTAATATTTTCCAGTGTGAAATAGTTTGTAAAAATCCCTGGGCACTCTCGGACAAAAGACAAAATGAGAGCCCACAAAGTATCTTGATGGCATTACGGAAGGTATTATGGGCTTTAGTGTGAAGGAGAAACAGGATTAGTTTGTGGCAGAAGATCTACTTTGGCATCTCTGAATGGGATAAGCCCAAAAAAGAATGATGTAAAGAGTTAGTTTACTGTTTACACATTTTTTTGTTTTGTTTTTCAATAAAATGATTTCTCATACCACTTCAGTGTATGTTGATTTGAATTCTATTGGTATCATTTCAAGAAATTCAGTCAAGAATGGATTGCAGCACAGTTTCTGAAAGAGGTCATCACAGTGAGAGATTTATGATGTGCTGTGGATATTCCCAGTCTCGGACTGGGTGAGTTTTGGGTATCAGTATACCGGTATATCAAATGCTACTCTAAGAGCTTTTACCTTCTAGTAATTGTAGTGCTTCCTTTTCTTCTTCTTCAAATAATCCGACTGACTCAGTAAAACTGAGTATTACAGAAAAGATCTTTGAGGGTTTAAATTCAGTGGAAGCTCTCTATTCTGGAACTCTGGATAATTGGGTTGAAATTTGACAAGAGTAGACGTTTTGTCTACAAAGTCTTTTTAAAAACCTGCATCTTCATCAAAATATTTTAGTATTGATTACATTTTCTCATTTTTGGGGTAACAACAATATTTGATAAATATGATTCTGTGAGTTCTACTTTCTTTTAAACCTTTCAAATTTTAAATTCTCCAGACCTACCTGTCCTCGCACCAATTCAGTGGAGATCTTTGATCCAGGAACAGGAGAATTTCAAAGAGTGACCTTCTCAAAAGCTCCATCTTATGGGGTGACCTTGAACTTGTTTGGGAGCATTGTCTTCTTTGCCACTTATCTTCACTCAACTGAAACTTCAAACAAAAAGACTTATACCTCTGAAGTATACATATATAGACCTTATGCCAAAGGCAAGGAATGGCAGCCGAGTTTGGAGCTCTTTTCACCTGAAGCTACAGAGTACATTTCTGATTGTTTGATAAAAGATGGAAGTGTTGTACACTGTCCGAACAAAAACGTGATATACACAATCAAAACTGATAGATGTGTCTGTCTTCAAGTGTGTTGCAAAGATGGAACCATTTTCTGTGATTATGTAAGACACTGTTTCATTAATGTTTCTGTAGTGTGTTATTTTTATTTTAGGACAGTGTTCACACATATTTCCAAGATCATTTCATTATTGTGTGGCTGTGAGGTCAAGGCATTGGACTTGTAACTGCAGGGTTCCGTGTTTGAGGCCAGGCCACTCCGTGGCACTGTTTAGTCCTTGGGAAAGAGTATTTACATACATTTCCTCAACCTACTCAGGTGGTATTGAGTACCTGACCATAGGCAGAGGAGGATCTTGTCAGTATGCTAGAGGAAGTGTGCCTGTAAAATGACTGCATATCTGTTTTCCCCACATGGAGTGGAGAAGGTATTTGGTTGGAAAAGGCCAGTCGGAAAACACTTGTAAGGTGCTTTGAGCACAGTCAGTGGATTTAGTGCTATAGAAAAGCTCAGATAGAAAAGCTCAGATAGAAAAGCTCAGATAGAAAAGCTCAGATAGAAAAGCTCAGATAGAAAGGCTCAGATAGAAAGGCTCAGATAGAAAGGCTCAGATAGAAAGGCTCAGATAGAAAGGCTCAGATAGAAAGGCTCAGA
>JAOYNN010105394.1:0-11657 GCA_025770095.1 Goniobranchus kuniei | reverse complement strand
TCTTCTTCTTCTTCTTCTTCTTCTTCTTCTTCTTCTTCTTCTTCTTCTTCTTCTTCTTCTTCTTCTTCTTCTATTCGCATTTCAGTCTGAGGACGCTGGAAGCGCCAACAAATCTTCACAATTACGAGTACATGTACAAGTTTCAATAAGTTGTGCAGCATTTTCATGAAGAAGTGCAAGCTTTAACTTGTTCGTCAAAAATCTGTTCTTTCAGCGAATTCTTCTATTTTCAATGGTCCCTGTGTGCTGCCGGACTTTTTTGTGAAGCAATTTATTGGTGCCGATCAAAGCTTTGGTGCCGATTTACCTGCCCCCAGTGCGTAGGCGCCCCCGCTTAGAATCATAAAGAGAACGAAATACATCGTAGATCCACGCTGAAAACTGCGCCCACGAAGTAACCTATAACGCTGCGAAATCATACACCTTTGACGTCAGCGCTCACCTGTTAATGAGATGAACATCTGTGATGGAGACCCTCTCTGAGGACGTTATCTCATGGGCGTCCTTGACCCAGAATAATGTCCTTCTGACGTTGCCCAAAATGGAGGCATTGCATACTAAAGTGATGGGATCTCCCTTGGAGACAAACTGAGCACCTGTTATGAAGATTTCTGGAATATGCACCAAAAGAAAATAAAAGAGGACAATCATAATGTTTAAAGTTTTATCACTAATATGAGAAAAAGGGAGAGAAAAATCTGGAGAGACAGACAGACAGAAGACAGACAGACAGAGACAGGGACAGACAGACAAACAAACAGATAGTCAGTCAGATGCAAAGAGGAATAGAAACAATCAGAGGCAAAAACAAAAACAAAACCAACAACAACAACAACAAACAAACACGTTACCAATCAAAAGAATGAAAAACTTTGTATCTCATGGTCTCAGCAAGAAAGATTTTTAAAACGAATGAGTACGATACTGGGCATATGAAAAATCCCTACAAGTTTCCTTATTACGTCCTTCAATTTCTGCACCATAAATTTGTAATTGTAGTTAAAGGGCTTATTCGCCGTTCAGTTACTTTTTTCAATATCAGCCGTCTAAATTATTTGCTCTGGCTAGGTGCTGCTACATCCGTTCGAGTAAGTTACATCAGCTGTTATATTTGCATGCGCCTGAATTAAGTCTCGCTACACTTCAAGTCAGTGTCGTCTGCGAGCGTTTTTAAATCTCATGCTGTACCCCAATTTCTCCTCACCCGATGAAAACCGTCCGCATCATTCGCTTCAAAGCTTAGATATGATATATAATATACACATTTTACCTGGATTTCTTTTAACTTGATTGCTGGAATAATCTGCAAAGAAAGAAAACATCTGTTTAAAAAATCATAACTTTTCTAACGTTACATAACAAAGATTGATAATATAATAAGCATCATTATATATCGTCATAATATTGGTATCACCAATACCATTATTGTCTGGGCGCTGGGATGACTGACAAGAGTCGATAAGGTCTTCAAATAGTAAACAAGCAGAAAAACAAGCCATTGCTATCAACATATTTATTCATATTGTTATAATCAACATCATCATAAGGGGAAAGTAAAGGAATGAAAATTATTCAATGCCAATACATGGCATCAACTATTTGCCTTCTACCAGAACTCACAATGATAACAATGATTATGATGATGTTGATGATGATGATGATGATGATGAAGACGATGATGATGATGATGACGATGATCTTGATTATGATATGATGATGATGAGGACATGATGATGATGATGATGATGATGAATAGCAAGGAACAACTGCAAGTCATGTTGGGGCAGCGTAAGAATGACTTGGCTATGGAACCGCCTCTTTGAGGGAGGCCACATGGTCAAGTGGTATTGCGTTGGCTTTACGTGGCAAGGCGGAGGGTGTCGACTCGGAGGTATCACCTTCGATCCCCACTGATGCAGGATTTGTTATTATGTTCTTTCCTTTGAATTGTCTTGTCTCTGTCGAAACTGGTTTTTCAATAAAATCTGTCTCTACCATTAATTTATTTCTGTAATAAACCCCACGCCTCCGCTTGTTTCTTCTCACTAGATCTATTCATGTCTAGATGTATACCGAGTAAACCTCCATGGTGAAATGTGGTTGTGCGTTAGTGTTAAATGTTTTTAAGTCTACAACTTTACTGATGCAAAGGATTGACAAAACGAAAGCACTGTGTAGATCTTACATACCAAAGGAACGAATGCTTGTGATAACAACTGCAAGTCATGTTGGGGCAACGTAAAAATGACTTGGCTAAGGAACCTCCATTTTATGGAGGCCACATGGTTGAGTGGTATTGCGTTGGCCTTTCATGGCAGGGCGGAGGGCGGCGATGCAGAAGTCCCACCGTCGATTCCAACTGGTGCAAGATTTTTTCTTATGTCTTTTCCTTTGTATTGTATTGTCTCTGTCCAAAATTGGGTTTCACTAAGCTCTCTGTTTGTTTCTACTATTGATTTCTGTAATAAACCCCACGCCTCTACTTATTTCTTCTTAAAGGTGAGTAAGCAAATTAGATTTGGTACAGTTAATAACACATGTAATATGATAGCAAACTAATGCTTTTCGTACATTTGCCATATTGTTTACGTTTTTATATTAAAACCCAACAAAAATACCAGAGTGATTAGCTAACCGTTTGGCGCGTGTCACGAAAAGCGGACGAGACAGGTGGACTTATGATAAAACGGAAGGGCGATGTTCGCGATATCTTGCGTCAAAATGCACGCAGCGAAGGTGTCAATTCCAGAGCGACATAGATATGGCAGTCTGATTTTCCCCAAATGTTCCTGCGCATAATCCCTACAATATTTACTTTTCCGGGTGTTAACACGACTGCCTGGGATATTGCTACCGATAAGCGTGATTCGTTGCAATCGTGGATATGCCAAATTATAGCAGGGTAGTGTAAACGTTACCCTTTTAGTAGAGATAATCTCTGATCGTTGAAGAATTTTCCTAAGGTTAATACAAATTAAATGGTGAAATTGTGTTAGTCCATGGTGAGATCTCGTCAGCCAGGTACCGCTCAAACAGCTACGCGAAAGAATGTAGAGGAAAAAATCTTACGCAAAAAGAGATAAAGGAAAAACCTTCTTTCAAAACATAAATGACTGATTGTCTGGTTCTACACATAGAATGGATGCACAGGTATTTCCACAAGACTTAATATAATCTTCAATCAATTTTCATGGGTAAAAGACAACGTTTGCGTGTGAAATAGAGTATTTATCTTAGATAAATGAATCAAAGAAATTGCATGCATTAGATCCTATTATTTTTTTTATCGTACACTATCTTTTCTACGTTCATGTGTGAAAGAATGCATGTGGCAGTATGTCAATGTTTCCATACTTTTCTCATGTTTGGAGTTTACCTTTGTTATTATACGTCTATTCAAAGTATCTCTCGCCCACCTGTGATCACTCATCTTGTCTAGAGTGCACTGTCTCTATTTGGAGTGAGGTATATTTGTAAAGAGGCAGGAAACAATTTGTTATTAAAGCAATATTCTTCAAAGGAGAAGAATTCGTCATTCTCTTTACACGTTCATTAGCTGTAGAAGCACAAAATAACACTGGCCGCTGTTTTTCTATACACGTTAAAAAGTAAGGTAAACTTAGTCCCGTACCCATAAATGAGTATAGGGGAATTATGGGTAGAGCTCTAATTATACTAGGCATACGGCATAATGTGGTAGTTTGCCATTGCTTTCCACGCCGACTTTACTTCCGCCAAGTCTAGAAAGACCTAGCTACCCATTTATACTGCTGGGTGTACAGGGGGCCCCGAAAAAATATCACTGCCCGGCTGGGGATCAAACTCGGGTCACCTCACATGGCATTCAGCCACTCTACCAACTGAGCTACCGGGCCACCCAAAACATTTTGATGAATGACAAAATTCTCTACAATGCCTGCGAACATGAAAGAAAAACGTACGATCAGTCGCACGCACATGGCTTGGAAAATATCTGACAAAAATCTTGTAGCAAATTGAAAGTTTCAACCATATCTGTTGAACTGTCTGGTTTCATCCAATATCCCGTCCATACCAAAAGATGTTACATCATCATCTTCATCTTCTTCTTCTTTTTCTTCTAGTACCAACTACCTATTACTACTACTACTTGAAATACATACAAGGTTAAGGCTTACCAGACACAATGCTACTTGTAACGAGACATGCAACTCCCTACCCGACAAAGTGCGTATGTAGGTCATCTGTTCACCATACAAGTTTGCCGGTAAAGGATGACAGTGGCAGGGAATCCGTTGTATTTTCTTTAGGTTAATAGTGGCACCCTCGCACTTGGGTGATGCCATTTTTTCTTTTTTATTCCCTTCATCTTTTCCTTATAAACCTCTATGCTTATTCTATGTCCAGACAAAACGATCATTTGAAATGATAATAATATTCCAAAACATGTAATACTTCCCTTTTAAGGCTTAGGGCAATGCTTTTCGCTTTTGATTACTATTACTGCATTGCTAATGGTAAGGCCACGATGGGAGCGAAGTGGGCGCGGTGAGGCAAGGCGAGACAAGGAAACACAAAGATAATGATGTGACTGGCCATACCACCATCGAAAGACGCGAGGAGATACAAGGCGGAGGGGAGCGAAAGGTCAAACCATTTTTCTCCCCACTCACATCGCCAATGCCATTCTTCATTGTTCTGTTCAGTTGGCTGCCCTTTTATTGATTCACTGATACACTGAATTTACTCAAACGATCCATGCAGCTGAAAAAAGGAATCTAGACTCATTCTTAATTAAGACATCCGTTTTCATCGCCTAAATCCATAGCCAAATTTGACTATAGATTTCTTGATGACAAAGCAGATCAGATGCACCCATACCTCTCTTTCTTCTTGGGTTTCCTTATGAAGAAGCAGAAGCAATGCCAGTCTTTTCCTAATCAGCGTCAAATCAAATGACAGCTTGCTGCAAACAGTATAGAACTTTAAACACACATGGATCTGCTTTGATTCGCCCACTTTGCTTCGCTCTCAATAAGGCCAAAGGAAAAATTAGCTTCGCTTCGCTGCTCCTTGCCCTGCTCGCCTCGCCCCGCCCTGTGTGGCCTTAGCTTAATGCTGTTGCAGCCACATTTTAATGGACATGCTATAAATAGGCCTAAATATATACAACTTTATCTATCTATCTATCCATCTACAGTTGCAACATTGCTTTCTAGATCACTTGATCTCACTATAACATTCTAATCCCTGTACTGCTTGATGTGTTTGATGTACAGACCTACAGCTGCTCATTTTTCTTTTTCTTTCTTTTTCCACTTATATTTATGTATTATTTCCAATTTTTAGTTCCTCGTATTGTTGTCACTGTAAATTGTACCTCCAAATGCTGTAAGCCTTGACCTACACGTTCTTTTTCTCTCTCCTTTGGTTGTCGGGTTTTTTTTAATCATTCATTTTAACAAAACATTCATACTTTTCCATCATACAGCAAGGGACTCCTTTTTTGGATTTTGACACTTAAAAAATTTAACTTAAGGCTGCCTTACACGTTCAATCCTCAGCACATGTTCATACTCATGTTTTTACTCCTGTTTGAACTCAGGCCTGGCCTACATCTCTGCTGTAGGTTATTTTTATGCCTACAGGACCTTTTTCACACCATCATTCTCGTCAATATGGGGTCTGGTCCTTCAGTTGTTTACAGTTGTGGTGACAACGAAGTTAGGCATGTGCGGAGATGAAGCTTGTCCCGATGGCACAGTCCAAAGGGCGCGAAATCGGGATGGGGATTTAATAATACAAGAAGCCTAATCATACTCAACAAATATGAATATCTAAATAATGCGTTTGGTATCAAACTAATGGTAAATTTGACACTGATAACGAATATCATAATCTGGAAATGAAATTCTGTAATTTTTAAAAATTTTATTTCGACTTCAACACGTTTTGCCGCCGACATAACTATTAAATATGTGTCATGCCAAAATACCAAACATAAGGCGAGAATTTAGGCAGCGCCTCAAGGTACACGTTTGGTCTTTCGGAGGAGCGTACTGTAGGGCACCATTTAAACCCAATTTATTATTTTTTTTCTTGCACTATTGCACCCTTGTCAAGCTCTTAAATTTTACAGGGGACAACGCCACAATTGCTTCATTCATCATCAAAGTTTGAAGTTTGTAACTAGATCACAGCCGGCTCATTATGTCTCATATAGCTCAGTCTCCGGTTTTACTCAATAAAAGGATGAAACCAAACACATCTTCAGATACAGAGACAAGCAATATGTTTCCTCCTCCTCCTATTACTACTACTACTACTACTACCTGCTACCTCCTCCTAACTTCTACTACCTCCTAGTACTTACCAGCACCATTCCTACTACTAGTACAAATATATCTACTAGTACCATGCCTACTATTACTATACCTACTAATACTATGCCAACTAGTACTAGTACTATGCCTACTAGTACTATGCCTACTAGTACTCTAGTACTATGCCTACCAGTACTCTAGTACTATGCCTACTAACACTAGTACTATGCCACCAGTACCTAGTACTACGTCTACTAATACTAGTACTACGCCTACGGCTTGTGTACCTACTACTTATTACCTAGTAATAGTAATAGTAGTAGTAGTAGTAGTAGTAGTAGTAGTAATTGCTAGTCCTAGAAGGTATTACTGGGTTTACTTACTACTACTGGTACTATACTGGCACTAGAACCTACTGCTACTACTACGACTACTGGGACTACTTCTTCTTCTAGTAATAATAATAATGATAACAATAATAATAAGAAGAAGAAGAAGAAGAAGAAGTAGACAACTCAAATTGCACTCCAGCTCCACATCTACTGTGCAATTGGTCAAATTCATCTCATTCAAGCATTCGTCTGATGAATCATGAATCGATTGGTGAGGTTGGGAATTTGGATGAAAGTTTGACAGATACTGCTGAAAGTTTCAGTCTGCTAAAAGATTCTGTCCGATATTTTCCGAGCCACTTGTGTGCAACTGTGATTGCTGGCGCTTTGGAGAATTTTGTAATTCATTAAAATGTTAACTGTTAGTCTGCTTAAATTAACAAATTACACTTGTGAAAATCAGCATGCTTAGATTAGCAACGTCTATGCATAGACATCCTCATTTAGAGCTTATTTATGAAGTTTATTATTTTTCTGTCTGTTAAAAAAAAAAAACAACTTAATCATTGTGTGCTGTGCATTTTGAGAAGAGAACATAGTGATATATTATGTGGATGTTATACAATATTCAGATATAATTGATGATCTTCAGGCAAATTAATCTGAACGATCGCACTGTAGACGGGGAGCAGGCTTATGCTTCAAAGTAAAGCTGCAAAGTGCTTCACAGGCCTGCTCCACATCTACGGTGCAGTCATTCAAAATAATTTGTTGATGATTGTCTATATCTGAATACTGTATGACATCCAAAATCACAAGTAGATCGGTGGTAGATCCACTGGTAATGAATCTACACACACTACATTCATTCGTCATTAAGCTCTTTTCTCAAAGTACACAGCACTCGATAGTACAGTAATAAAAATGAAAAAAAGAAGAAAGAAATAATAAACTTCATAAATAAGCTTCAACTGCGGGTGCCTATATGAAGACTTTGCTAATTTAAGCCCACTGATTTCAAAAATCTAATTTGTTTTTATGAGGTGAACTATCTGAGCATTTTGATGAATTATAAAATTCTCTACCATGCTAGTGAAGATTAAAGAAAAACGTTCATCAGTCGCACGCTTGTGGCTCAGAAAATATTGGACAGAAATCTTTAAGCAAATCGAAAGTTTCAAAGATTTGTCAACTTCCGATTTTCCTCCAATTTCCTGTCCACACCAATCAATTTATCGGACGCTTGCTTGATTCAGATGAATTCGGCCAATCGCACTATACTTACTGACCCAAAATAAATGATACTGCGCAAACCAGTGAATTGATCAGCACCAAATTTGGACAGAGACAAGTTTGTTCAACCAGAAGATGGATCATGTAAACAAACAAGGACTCACTAACCTTTGCCATGAAGAACCAGTGTGAAATTCAGATGCGATCACTTGCGGTAAAGGCACAGCCTTGATCAATTCGCAAAACATGAAGCTAGAGAAAACGGTGTTGACATTCATAACCCAAACAAATTGCCAAATAAAGCAACTTTACTATCTTGAGGTGGACATCATTTTATCAAACCTACAGGTCTGTAGACGACAAAAACTGTACATCGAAATCTCAACTGACACGCAGTAGACGAGTGGACGACAGAAGAACAAAAGGGCACCTGAAAAGCTTCAAGCAGCTCTTGAGTCAATTGAAAATGCACCCAAGAAAACGATCAGATGACGGAGCCCAGATTTAGATTCACAAATTACACTGGAACCTCTGAGGCGAACTGTAAAGTTAGATGTAGACTTGCACCCATACAACATTTGGCTGAGTGAGTGGCAATGTGGCAATGGCTTCTGCCACTAACCATTCAACACCGAAATGGACAACATTTGGAACATATTCTATGACTTTTCCACCTTTCACAGAATTTTTATGTAACTTCATCATACATTATCCGGATAATTTGTCTTTAAGCATACAAACTTCATTAAAATATTACAAGATTTTATTAACGTTTTCAACTATCAATTATTTTGGGTCATCCTGTAGATGTGGAACAGGCTACATCCTCTAAAGGATATACAAAGTTTGCATAATTTTTCTGAAAATACACAGAATAAAGGTAGAAATACAGTGGAGATCACACCTTCCCTCCAAGCCTCTCTCAACTCAGTGACAAAATTAGTGTGATTAATTACAGCCTAGACGCCTCCTCTCATTTTATTTTCTACAATTGAAGGAGACGGACGTGGATGAAAAAATGCTCCATTGGATGATATTACACTAGTAGCATGAAAAGAAAGAGAACAGTTGCTACTGAGTCCATAAATACATCAATGCCGTCAACCAATATGGCAAGTACTCCGTATGATAAAGAATTACTTAGCAATGAGTAAAAATGTGTGCAGTACACTCTAATGAAATCAGCAACATTTCAGTTACTCCTTTCAAAACTCGGACCACATTTAGAAAAAAGGCGAAAAATTTCAGGAAACCATTGGCACCTGCAGAATGCTTGGTCATCACATAATGATCTGATAATAAATAATTATCATTATTTACATTTCAAAGATGGTTTAACGTGACACTTGATGCTTTGCCAGGCCAAAGGCATCCAAAACCTGGAGTCTCAATTTCAAACTGCTGACGGGATACCGGTCTTGTTGTCTTTAGCCTGCTCCACATCTACATTTGTCCGATAATTGTCAATTATATCTGAATACTCAAAGACATCCACATATAGATCTACAAGTAGATCAATGCTACATCTACTGGTAATGAATCAACACATAACATTCATTTGTCACGACAGTCTCTTCTCAAAGGGCACAGCACAGGACAGTACAGTTTTTTTAAAAAAGACAGAAAGAAATATAAACTTCATAAATAAGCTTCAAATGAGGATGCCTACCATGGTCTTTGCTAATTTAAACGCACTGATTTAAAAATATGTAATTTGTTCAAAATGGACTAACAAATTTCAAGGAATTACAAAATTCTCTACTGCGCCAGTGAACATGAAAGAAAAACATTCACTCAGTTGCACAACATGGTTCGGTAAATATCAGGCAGAAATCTTTTAACAGACCGAATGTTTCAACGGTATCTTCATCCAATTTCCCACCTACACCAACCCAATTCATCGGACAATTGCATGATTCAGATGAATTTGACCGATTGCACTGAACATGTCGAGCAGGATTTTGAAATGATGTATAACATTACAGATAAAAAGATAAATTTAGCATTTATATCAGTCTCAAAGCACTTTACAACTTTTATCTTGCAGGAAGGCCAGGCCAATTTTTTTATCCATCTCAATTCCATTTGGACCATAAAGAGCTGCTATGAGGGACTGGTAAATACTTGCATTCTTTGCATTCTGCCAATATATCCTGGCCCATAGCCATGGACTCATTTACAACTCAGTACTTGAGGAAATTTCTATGCAGTGTCTTTATCAACAACACAACAACAGGCCCGGCACACTTACCACTTAACTACTGACGTCACATTGTGAATGTTTACACTTTGTTTCTCATACGGCAGCGTGGCCGTGGGGTCAGGGCGTTGGACTTGTGACCGCCATGTTTCGTGTTCGAAGCAGCGCTGTGCATTGGAACTGTTTAGTTCTTGGGAAAGGCTATTTAATATTTACATACATGTCATTTCCTCAGCCCACTCAGGTGATATTGAGTACCCTACAATAGGCAGAGGAGGATCTTGTAAGGAGGCTAGAGCAAATAAGCGCGCCTGGAAAATGGCTGCATCTCAGTACACGGTGCGTTTAGCTGAGGAAGTAAGTGGTTGAAAAACACCTGTCGGGGAAATCTCGTACAGCGCTTCTAGAACATAATGGTTTAAGCGCTATCCATTAGAAAAAAAAGATATAAGGAAAGAAAAAAGACAAAATTAAAAAAACAAAAACAAAAACAAACCCAACCCAACCTAGACATAAAAAAGTTGACAAAACACACACAAAAAAGAAAGAAAAAAAGAAAAGAAACGACAAAAAAACAACAACAAAAACTTCAAAGCTCTAGAGCCGAAAATGACACACAGTTGTATTTTTAGAGTCCAGATAAAATTGTTCCTTGACATTCATGTTTTTTTTCTTTCCTCAAACCCAGATGTACTTATGTTTTTTTCTTTCCTCAAACAAAGATGTATTTATGTTTTTTTTCTTTCCTCAAACCCAGATGTACTCATGTTTGTTTTTCTTTCCTCAAACCCAGATGTACTCATGTTTGTTTTCTTCCTCAAACCCAGATGTACTCATGTTTAATTTCTTTCCTCAAACCCAGATGTACTCATGTTTTTTTCTTTCCTCAAACCCAGATGTACTCATGTTTCTTTTCTTTCCTCAAACCCAGATGTACTCATGTTTTTGAGCGCAATGCTGAATAAAATTCGACATCATCTGATGAAAAAATGTTTCGTTTTCCTGGGATGTTTGAGCTTCCTACTTTTGTTTCGGCTGCTTATCAAGTCCAAAGGGTTGATGTATACCACCAACGGCTGGAGTTCTGATATTTCATGGTAAGTTTCGACTTTTTCTCATTCAATTTCTGTTCATACTCACAAACATAAATACATTATTAGAATTATTTGATTTTTAAATCCAGGACGTTGCAGTTCTAGTCGAAAGCTATACACTTTCCGCCAAGAAATTGAAAAGCTGACAATAATGTGTTGTAAAATTGCAGTTTTTCTGCGAATTTTACAAACACACCCCTTTCCAACGCGTCCCATCGGTCTGTCTGTCTGTCTCTGTTTGTCTGTCTGTCTGTCTGTCTCTCTCTTTTCTCTCTCTATCTCTATCTCCCTCCTCTCTCTCTCTCTCTCTCTCTCTCTCTCTCTCTCTCTCTCTCTCTCTCTCTCTCTCTCTCTCTCTTTCTTACCCCTCCTCTCTCTGTGTCTGTCACTCTGTTTGTCTGTTTCTGTCTGTCTGTCTGGTCTGTCTGTCTCTTTCTTTGTCTCTGTCTGTCTGTCTGTCTGTCTGTCTGTCTGTCTGTCTGTCTCTCTCTCTCTC
>JAOYNN010105283.1:0-11659 GCA_025770095.1 Goniobranchus kuniei | reverse complement strand
ATATGTATCCTTATATAACAAAAAAAATTGGACCCATGGAGACTGATTGTTGTACACCTTTCTTCTTTGGCTGTATTAAATTTTCGCCAAAAGCACCAGATCCGCAGAGCAATGTAAACATTTCAAAAGTATTTGTACAATTAAAGAATGTTAAGTAGAATGACATCATGCCTTTTTGTTTGACGTCTGTATAGCTTGCATAACAATGAACTTATATTTTTAATAGTTTTCTATTTTCACATTTTCAATAAAGCCTACCTTTAGAAATCATGGCTGAATGTTTGATCGCATGGGAAGCGAGGCGAGAAGAGGTGACGCAGCCACACAAGGCTCCATACTTCATGGTAAACTTGCAAGCGGTCAGATGCAAGTGTGTTGTGAATTGTGTGGTACAGTGGTTATCTGTAGTAGGCCTAAACCTTAGCCTGGGGCCATGGCAAAACCAAACCTCATCATTTTACTTTTAAAAAAAAGCGATGAAAATGATTTGTGACAGATATTCGGCACTATGAAAGCAAACAGTTTTGTCAGACTAGACAACTACATTAAATTACTTGAAAAGGACGACAAAGCAGAAATAAGCATGCAGTTTGCAAAGTAGGAGTGGCTAAAACTAAAGACAAATTAAAATATACAGATCTAGATATATAGTTAATACAATGTAGTTCCCGAGTGACGTCGTAACATTTGACGCTGATGTCAATTATCTCCAATTTTGTCTGCTAACTAAATTGTACATACACACTCAGAGAGAGACAGAGAGAGAGAGAGAGAGAGAGAGAGAGAGATTGTGTGACTGGGCGCATGAGAGAGGTCAGATAGAGAGTGCTTGAAAGTATTAGAGATTGCGTGTATGAGTGAGTGAGCAAGGGTGTTAGGTCTAGAGATAATCTAGATAGCACATCTAGATCTCTAGATTTTTCATATAGCCAAGATCTAGATCTAGACAGAGCCAGGTCGAAGATCTAGATCTAGAGATCCAAAGTCATTGATTTGGTGTTTTTTTAACCTGTGATACCATGGGCATTTTACCAGTATATGTATATATGTATGATGTATTTATGTGTGTTGTATGTATCAATATATTTATCAATCTTTCTCAATGTTTATCCACCACACTCACAGTTAGTTCAAGGCTATGTTTTACGAGAATTCAGTCATAACAATGTGATATGGTTGAGTAGCCCGATTATCTTGGGTTTTTTTGTTTGTCACAATTGTTTCTTTTTCCCCTCAACATAGGTGCTTTAGTTGTGGGTTTGGTTGTATTCAGTTGAAATAACATTAATGGTGAAATTTAAAGTATCAATTTGAACCTTGATCAGTTTCTTTTTTTGTTCTAATCTTATTCTGTTCAGTCTTGTTTCTTTTAGAACTCTAAGTTATGTTGGACATCTTGTCCCCTTCCCTCTATCTCTACCTTGCCTCCAACCGGACCTTAATTCAAGATTCAGTATTCCTTTATTCATCCCAATCAGGAAATCCAATCTCATAAAATGCTTCAAGTACAGTATACAAGTTCACAAACACATAAAATAATACATTTCTAGAACTTAAGGAAGTGGTGAAAATAACAGGATAACTGCCTAATCCATCTTGCTTTTCAAGATTGGTTTTTAATTTGCATTTTAATTAATGATATGGAATAGGTAGGAATAGCAACATATTGCTTTTATGCAGCTTTGCTTGCTTAAGTACCATGTTAGACCAATCATACATTTCATTAATGTGGATTCCTTTCTGTTTTCACATGTGGCAGATGGGAGTTTCATTGATTTAGACATTGTAAACCATCTCAATTTTGTAACTCATGAGGATCAGCTGTTTTGTAAATAAAGTGTTAGATTTGGTAACAAGTTTCATTTTAATATAGGTCATATTTGCTAATTTTTACTCTAAATGTACGGTGTTGGGGGAGGGGTGCGGAAAAGAAAGAGCATCATAGAATTAAATAACCTTATAGTCAAAGAACCAATAAGAAGAAAGTAAGAGAAAACAAACCTGTGGAGTCACACAATTTAAATAAGGGATTCTGGTACTTTGATTGATATATTGGGTGGGGCAGAAAAAAACTCATTGCACTTTGGACCTCTATAAATTGCTAACATGTAAATAGATCAAGTAAAGCTTGATGAGATTTGGAGAGGACTTGAAAATTCCTGTACAAACTACAAAGCTATGAATTTTTGTACGAACCTCCTAAAAATACTCAATATCATTGAAGGTAAAAGTTGCATCAGATTCAAAACATTTATCAGGATTTGTTGTCTAAATGCTCTGTTGGACCATCATTTTAATGAATTACATTAATAACCCTTTGCTTACATCAGAGAATTGACTTACAAATATCCTCCTCACTAATCAAGTCCCAGCAGTTGATTATTTATCTGTTTCAGGGATGCCCCTGTGAATGACAACCTCGGATTTTCATACACTTTTTAAACTAACGAATCCCGTGCAAAGTAGCCCATCAGATTCAAATCCGGTGACTGCGGTGGTCATTCATCTTTCTTAATGAATTTTTTTTTTTTTTTTAGAATCAAGATAGATTTTGCGTTATTTTACAGGTGTGGGATGTTGCCCTGCCTTTTGGTAGAATAAAATGATTGTTTAGATAGAGCCAAACAGTCAGGTAACTTTTTTACCTTCAAAGATATTGCAAATTTTTAGCAGTTTTGTGAAAAAATTCATACCTTTTTTGTTTGTCAATGAATTTTCATGTCATCAAGCTTTAATTGATCTTAACTTCAACAAAATTACAAAGGAATTCACTTACATGTTACTGAATTATAGAGTTCCAAAGTACAGTGAGTTTTTTTTTGCCCCACCCGATATATAATAAACGTTAATATATCATCTGAATCCTAATAAAAGAATTTGGCAATGAACTCCCCTCTCCACCCCGCAAACACTCACACAAACAATTGAGCAAAATGTAACATCAATTTTTGCATAGTTAATTGTGGTTTTATTTTTCATTTATCCTTTAATTTTTTTTATTTTATGTTTTATTTTATGTTCTCTCTCCAGGTCCACCAAATCCACCCACTTTACAGCAGGCCTTACCATTGTCATCTTCCTCTGTCTACCTGATATGGGTCTGGACGTCCCAGGTCCAAGCTGTTCAACCACTCAGTGGTTTTAAGATTGTTTATCGAGAAAGGTAATAAACATTTGAATTTGTACTGTGTATAGAGAATGGCAATGAAACTTTGTATTTTTACAGTGCACAGAGAAAGGTAACGAAAGGTTGAACTTGTATAGTTTAAAGAGAATGGCATTAAAAATTTCAATTTGTGCAGTGTATAGAAAAAGGTAAGGAAAGTTTGAACTTGTATAGTGTATAGAGAAAGGTATTGAAAGGTAGAATGTGTATAGTGTTTAAAGAAATGTAATGAAAGCTTGAATTTGTTTAGTGGATAGAGAAAGTTAATAAAAGGTTGAATTTGTAAAGTGTATAGAGACAGGTAATGAAATTTTGAATTTGTATAGAGTATAGAGAAAGATAATGAAAAGTTGAATTTGGACAGATTATTGAGAAAGGTAAGAAAAGGTTGAATTTGTATGGTGTATAGATAAAGGTAATGAAAGTCTTTGTATTTAATGTATTCCTTTGTGTTTCATTAATATCTCTGTGCTGGTACCAGAAATCTCTCTTTTACCCTTCAGAGGAGAATAGCAAAACACAATGAAAACCAATTGAAAATACACTTTCACTTTCAGTCTCAGGTTTGTAAAGCGATTCCCATACCACGAGACACCATTATTTCCGCTAGGTGCTTAGAATCTTATCCTCATATCAATATGTGTATATTAATGATGATCTTACTACGTATAAAGCTAAGGCCAAGCGTGCGTGATTTTATTCTCAGACATAATGCAATGAAAAGATATGAAACTTTGCAAGTATCTTCAACATGGCATGTAGATTTACGGTTTGGCATCTTTATTTGGATCAAATACGTAAGACGAAAAAAATATTTAGGCCTATTACCATTAATTTCAATCCTTTGGGCTCCACTGAAGTCATTTGCTCCAACTTAGTATTAGGCCTATCTCTTTGAACAAAAGAAACACAATGTTCACCGGGATTCGCGCCCCTTAGCACCAAAATGTACGGAAGGTTCACATCGTGTCACTAGGCCGAGGAAGCATGATAAAATAACTCCTCAAAAAAAGAAAAGATTTTCTCTCCCTTACAGAGATATAATAACCCTAATGTGGGAGATCAGAATGCAGGTATGAGTCTGAGATTGTTATCGTTTCGTTAAGCCGGTCCTCGGCAAGCCTATAGATTAGATCTAATGTAATTGAAATCTAAAAGGACAAAGGATGGATTAGATGTAGATAGACCTAGCAGGGCGAAGCTAGACCACTCCGTTTAATTATCCTGCTCGCCCATACTAGGTCACGTTGACCCAACTCAGCAACTGTGCACGAGTCCGTTGTCGGAGATGAAGCTTTATCGAGGCTTGTGGCCATTGATAATAGGTTCAAATATCACTTTCTAACTTCCAACGATAACTACAATCAGCTAATGTGCACATGAAGGACGCCTTTTGAATTACTCCTCTCACTGACCATGGAAGAAGAAACATAAAAAATCGCTTAATTTTCTCCTTGCAGAGGTTTGAAAGTTACCTTCTTTTGGTTCATTGTTTTCACCTGATGCATAATTTAAAAAAAAACACAATTAAGTTGTTTAACATACATTTTTTCTGAAACCAACACAGATGATTCATAAAACATCCATAAATGTACTTGCTAGAAAGAATTGAGTAAGCTCTATAACATTTCAAGATAGAACAGTGTAAGCGTTGTGAAGCCAATGAAAATCGGCAATTCTACATGCTCAGATAACAATACACACACTGAGAACTTAACACACACGCAAACACATTATACTTTACATAGCCTAGGATTCTGTATGAACTTTGATCATAAATGGCTTAGAACCAGACATAGAATAGGGCGTTCTCAAAGATTTTTTGGTATCACATGTACTTTCTCTTTCAATGAGGCTTTGGGGGATAAGAATCATATATGCATGAATTTTGTAGTTACATGTTAATTTAGTGATGTCGTAAAAAAATCGAAACATGTATTCACACAATTCAAAAGTGCAATTCACAAAAAACTACAAACCGCTAGAATGTTGAAATTTCAATGAACCCAAGGAGTGGTGTTGGATGAGTGAAAGAAACAAAGAAACAAAATTTTGACGCAATAATATGGATGGAGTGAATGGAAGAATTTATGCAATTTTCAGGCATTGCCATTGATCTGACAGTGGGCACCTAGAAATGCATGTGACCGCTAGTGACCCCGAGCATGTAACCGGGAGGAGTTGATTAATGGCCTTCGGCTGGCCCCAACTAAATGGTAGTGGTTTTCAGTTAGAGTGAGCCGCTGTGTGCTAGATGAGAAGTTTAAGAGGAAAAGCCAAAAGAAGGCAGATGGATGAAATTAAAGTAGGATGTATGAGGGTAGTTGTTCAAAATGTCATGAGAGAGGAGGATGCATTGAACTGTGCTGTGTGGAGACAGAAAATTTGTTGCGGTGAGATCTAGATCTAGCAAGATAGGATGAAAGATGAATTGCTTTTGGTTGTTCTTCCATTTTGCGGCGCCACTTTTCATTTTAATTTATGTCTTTGAGCACAAGATCTAGATAAATACCAAATTAGTGCTTATAGTGTATGTTTTATTTGTTATGGTTGTATAACTAAACCACCTGATATGTTTAGTTTGGGATTGGTGGTGTAATGGGAATGCCCGGCAGTGTGTGAGCGGCAGAGAACACACCCTTCGATGCTTTAGAGACTTCAGAGACGTGAGGAAGGCTGGGAAAATGGAAGAACTCCCATACTTTGACATAAATATGGCATGTTGTTGTACATTTATTCAATTTACCCTTTTGTTTTGCTATGGAAATTGTAGATGTTGTGGTTGCTCCACCTGCATGTTACCTGGAATTCACCAAGGGGAAATTGCCTGCTAATATTCATGTTGCTGCCCAGAATTGTTACAAGGCCAAAGCAGGAGCTTTTACCGGAGAACTTAGGTAAGAGGTGAAATTATAACACATGATTTAGGGGGTGACAGCCATTGCCAGATTGTAAATATAAAAATCCCTACTTTTTGTGTATTGTATATCGAGCTAAGATTTGGATTTAATTGATTGGAATCAACTGAACCACCAGCGGTAAGCCAACAGAGGTAAACCAACAGCAGTAAAACACTAGCGGTAAACCAACAGCGGTAAACCAACAGCTTTAAACCAACAGCGGTAAACCAATAGCAGTAAACCAACACCAGTGGTAAACCAACAGCGATTAACCAACAGCAGTAAAACACAAGCAGTAAACCAACAGCGGTAAACCACCAGTGGTAAACCAACAGCAGTAAAACACAAGCGGTAAACCAACTTGTAAAACACTAGTGCTAAACCAACAGCAGTAAACCAACAGCGGTAAACCAACAGCAGTAAAACACAAGCGGTAAACCAACTGGTAAAACACTAGTGCTAAACCAACCGCAGTAAACCACCAGCGGTAAACCAACAACAGTAAAACACAAGTAGTAAACCACCAGTGGTAAGCCAACTATGGTAAACCAACAGCTGTAAACCAACAGTTAAAACAACAGTGCTGAACCAACAGCGGTAAACCAACAGTGCTAAACCAACAGCGGTAAAACACAAGTGGTAAGCCAACAGCGGTAAACAAACAGCTGTAAGCCACCAGCAGTAAAATGAATAACATTATATGAAAATACTTTTGTTTCCTGCCTTATCCAAAAATAAGAAGTGGCCTATGGTGAAACTGAATTTGGAATTACAAATTCAATATACTTTTATGTCAGCCTTGTTTTCATCTCATGACTTTCCCACCTGCTCAGTTGAAAAGAAAAAAAAAAGTTACAAAAGGACAAAAAATGTGTTGTAGCCACCAATGATGTACTTTGAAGTCAAATACTATGAGTTGTACATATAAACATGTGAAAAATAACAAACAAAAAGAAACAGGGCGTCAACCTGTTGAAGTAAAGTGTAATCTCCATTTACATGCAAATTTATGATACCAGGCCCATCATGCATAGAGTGTAGGGGATGTTTAATTACACTGTAAAATCCCCCCTCAGTAAAGTTGCATTTATCCTGGTTTGCATTATGTAACAAAATTATGAATTTCTATCGGCCAAGATTTCCATCTAAAACAGGAGGCACAGCATTTAATAAGGATTATAGTGATGCAAAAAGTGTCTTAAGAAAATCTGGACGTTTAGGAGGGAAAGATGCAGACAATATGAGATATTGATGCCTATTTAACGCATACCTATTTATCAAGAGAGAGAGCTTGATAGATGTTTTAAGAAGAAAGTACATAAAGACCTTGCTATAAAAAGGATGAAAAGAACAAAATCTGGTGTAACATGAATAAAATTTCTAGAAGCAACCAGCATAAAGTTTGCCTATATTTTTATAAGCAGGTATGGTTGACTTGGTAAGACAGAAATGAAAAAAAAACTAAACAACAACAGCAAAATCCAAAACATTAAGCCAGAGACTGTGTACTTATCATTTTATAAAATTCAAGTTCACTTAGACCTAGAAAACTCCATAGGTATTGGTGGCTATTTGAAACTTCACGCATTCGGTTATTGTCATCATAAAATAAGAAAAAAATATGTGTATATAAAACTTTGAAGTTACATTTAATGGATTTTATGTAAAATTTTTAAAGAAAAAAGTTCTTTTCTTGCTTACTGCTTTCTTCTGATTTATCAGAATATGTATATTTTTGTGTGCATGCAAAGTTTCAATCTTTTTTTGTATTTGTGTTGATTTTATTGATAATGTATTCGTAAAAGATTCAAAGACTATGAATGATACTTTCATTAACAATTTATCTATTTGTTGCATTGCTTTTGTGTACAGTCCTGCCATGATTAAGGATGTGGGAGCCACATGGGTTATCACAGGTCATTCGGAAAGGCGAAATGTTTTCGGAGAAACCAGTGAAGTAAGATTTTTATTCAGTCTTGGTGGTTATTTTCACCGTGTTAATTATATGAAGGAAATAATGACTATTTAAGGGGAAATAAAAGTATTTCTGGCATTTACTATCTTAGAACCATGGCTGCCAAATGTATACATTCATGATTTTCCAGATGTGGGAGATTTTAGACTCAGACCATCAGGATTCATTTTGAAAACCATTACAATGTGCTTGGTTGGGAGAAGCAAAGAAAGATGATTTGATATAGACACTTTTTATAGTACTGCATTGTACCAAACTTGAAACAGCATCACCAATGGAACCCACAGGGACCCCAAAAAACCATGAAAGACCAAAGGAAACATGGTTAAATTTTACAAGGAGGGAGAATCCAAAAGAACTGAATAGACATGGCTCAGGGTTTTGTTTTTTGTTTGTTTGTTGAAATGAGTATGACTCAACAAAGTCCCAAGACTAAACTTACACTTGTGTTTTCACTGCAACACAGAGATCCAAGCCTCACTTTTGGTAAAAGTGTGAGGGAAAGAAATTCCTAGCTAGAACCAATCCTATATTTTCATTCTTTGCCCTTTGATGGAAGACAGCACATTTGGAATA
The DNA here is from genome assembly GCA_025770095.1 of Goniobranchus kuniei. NCBI lineage: Eukaryota > Metazoa > Mollusca > Gastropoda > Nudibranchia > Chromodorididae > Goniobranchus > Goniobranchus kuniei. The sequence goes on along the minus strand of JAOYNN010105283.1, from coordinate 3,042 downwards.
TTTCTTTGGTGGTAAACATGATGCATTTGATCTTTAAAATTTTTTTTTTAATCATTATATTTGCGTGGCTTACTAGGTTAGGCTTTTGGACATGGCAGTGATTATTCAAATGTACCCACTCATAAAACCTAAGTGAAGCTGGGCATCCCAGCTAGTAATGATGATTATTATAATAAATAATCATTTATAAAAGAATAATTATCATGCTTTTTTATCACAACGGGAAATTGGTTTGGGCTTGTCACCAACAGATGTTGACACTTACATGAATAAAGTACATTATTAAATAAAATAAATCGTTTACATAAAACATAAAGAATAAAGACGAAGTGCACCAAATTTTATAAAATACAGAAATGTACTCTAAAAGTTATATAAAAGTACAAACATTTTAATTTAGGCATCAAAGAGTTGCAAATAACTAATATGGTAATGGAGAGGCTATATAATCTTTTTGCAGTATGGCCGAGTGGTTTCATTCTATCTTGGACGAGTCGACAGGAGATGTTTCCTTCTTTTAGATTTGAAATTAATTGGATGATAATGTTGCTGAATTTATTTAGTGTATATGATTGAACAAGTTCACTGAAGAAAGATAAGTTGTGGGTGCATTTGGTAAACGTTTTCATCATGTTGTTGATCTTAACTTTGTCTTTGGCTAACATAGTTCCTCCCAAGACTGTCATACAAAATGGAAAAATTCTTTGAATTATTGTCCGACAATTAGTGTCTTTTCCAGCCCAATATGGTACAGTTTGATTGATGTGATCCGTCAATTTCAATTTGTTGTCTATTACTACTCCAAGATACTTACACTTGTCAATTATTTCCACTTCTTCCCCCGTCGTCACTAAGGGAGTCAGTTTGTCTGTATTTATTCTAGAATCAATTACTACTTCCTTTTTTTGTGTGTGTTGAAGTGGAAATGGTTGCTGTTACACCAGTTTACAAAGTAATCTACTTGATCAAAATATTGTCTGTCATCATTGTTTGTGATCAGTACTTACATTGCTGTGTCGTATTTAAACACTGGTGATGATTTGTGCCTACTTCTACAGTCCTCAGTGTGTTGGGTGAAAAGTTGTGGATTTTTCTTTGTTAATTTTTTTTTGGTACTAATCTATGTTCACAAGTGCCCATTCTGTGATGATATTAATTACTTTTTTTTTCAAATTTTGAGTATCATCCCTTAAATTGACTCCCAAGAACAATTTGAAAGGTAGTAATTGGTTTGAATTCATTCCAATCTCTTAATATTTACCACAAGTTTTCATTTAAAATTGTTTTTGATCACAGCTTGTTGCAGAAAAAACTAATTTGGCCCTTGACACCGGTTTGAGCGTTATTCCGTGTGTCGGAGAGAAACTAGAGGAGCGGGAAGCCAACAAAACAATGGATGTTGTCAATGAACAGATGCAAGCACTGGCTGGTAAGGACAGTAATTTGTTTTTTTATAAGTATTGTTCTTACTCACTGACCTGGTGATCAAGCAGTTGGATACGCTCTCTAAACATCAATTTATCTTTCAGTGTTTTACTATATCAAATTAGACATTTTTGACTTTTCATAAAACTGAAGGAGTTTTCTTACCAGTTTTGTCATCTAATGTAATCCAGGCTGATACAGTAGTCAGTGCGTAAGTGCATGTGGTTGCTCTTTGCTGGACTGTGCACTTGGGCGGAAAGGCATGCTTTGGGAATGCTTTTTGGGTTATAACCCTTGACCAACCAACACCCCCAAATCTTCCGCTTGGCATGATGATGTCTTATTACATCACCTTATCATTGTGGATTTTTCTTTGTTCATTTGTTTGTTGTTGGTGGTACTCTTCTTTTTTGTTTATGTTATACTTTTACTACATCTAGTTTATTTCTCATTACAGCTCATGAATGAGGGGGCTGGGAAGGGGAAGTGGGAGAGAGAGAGAGAGAGAGAGAGAGAGAGAGAGAGAGAGAGAGAGAGAGAGAGTAGGGGCGAGGGGGGTGTCTGCATCAGAATGATCTTTCTATTCCAAAGGCTCCCAAGATTTCAGACTATTTTGCCATTGACTATTCTGACTATTGATATCACAGGCTTGCAAGTAATAATTATATTGCTGCCATCACCTTGAAGTGAAAATCAAATTGTTGACATCTTCCACCCACAAAATGTTTCTTGATCCAATTTCTAGATTAGCACCTGAACCCTAATTCAGGGTCCTAGCCAGGTGCGTCCCGTTATCAAAGGGTCTTGTCCTCACACGAATTGCATGTTACAAAGACTGATATAATATCTGGATAAAACAAAAAAATAGTGTGTGTGTTAACAAGTTATTGGCAACCATAGTTTGTTTACTCTATTTACTCTATTAGATCAAGTTACTTTACTCTTACCTCTCTGGCGAATTGTGTGGGTGCTTCTAGAACACGTTTGGGATATAGGGGCCGTGACTCACTGTCACTAATCATTTTTTATTCATTGCCAGACATCCTGCCTTGATCACACTCATTTCGAACCAGCTCTCTAGGTCTCCTGTCCATTGCGGTTAGGTCGTCCCCTTTTTCTCTTCCCTCCAACCTTACCCTCCCTGATTGTCTGTTCAAGACTGAAGTGTCGTTTCCTATGGAGGAAATAGCTCAACTTTTGCATCTGGATTTGTTTTATAGGTGCTATTGTTTTCAATTCTGATCCATTTTCTTACTTCTTTGGTTGATAGTTTTGTTGCCATGGTATGCCTAACAGTGTTCTATAGCATTGCATTCCAAAAGTGTCTATTTTTGCTGCCAAATTGGTGTAATGTCCAGGTCTCACATCCATAAAGGGGCAATTGGCAAGATGCATACATTCAATAATGTTATTTTTGTTTTGCAGTTGAGGCCTTTGCATAACTTGTTCATTATGCAGGGCTCCCCTTTTCAGGCCAAGTTAAGAGGTTCCTTCACCCTTTGGTTTTTATTTTAAGGGGTATTTAAACCCTTATTTTAGTAACTTAAAGGGTTGTTGGTTTTTAACAAGGAAAACAAAATTGTCTGTCTTCTAGATGCTGACTTCACGTTACTGAAG
>JAOYNN010105172.1:0-11660 GCA_025770095.1 Goniobranchus kuniei | reverse complement strand
ATGATGATAATAATAATAATAATAATAATAATAATAATAATAATAATAATAATAATAATAATAATAATAATAATATACTCATTCTACAAGATTTTGCTCTCTTAAGTTGTCTTTTTATTTTTCATGAAGTCTTCCACATAAAACAGCTTCCACCTAATCCAATTGCACCACCCTTTGATTCAGTCCCCTGAAAATCGATAATGTCAACCTTGCTTAGAGGTGTTGACTTTATCAGTGTTTCTTTGTAACAAAGAGTCAGGGATTGAAAACATTATTGTATTAAGCATAGATACATATCTGGTTTCATTTTGTTGTTGTTCCATACCAAAACATATATTCACACTCACAGGGATATCCCTGTTGTTTCTATCAAAGCTCCTGAGAACACTCATATTTAAAAATATGTTAAATTGTAAGGGCCTGATGGATTTTGAAAGCATTTTAAAGACAGTACCTGTGTGATGAAATGATATTTATATGCTAATTTGCTTTTTTTCTTGAAGGCATCCAAGCTTACCATTGCAGAGGGCATGAAAGATGATGATGCCCTGGATATGTTTGCTGATGATTTTGACTCCAAAGAAGCTGAGAAGAAGTTGAAAGAAGCTGATAACAAAAACTCCACCCTGGATGGCTTTAAAGGTTTGAATCAACTGTTACAACAAATTATGTCAGCATTGCTGTCTAGAAATACAAAATTGTCTTTCAATTCTGATGAATGTATGGTAACACAGGAAAAAGCCACAATTGATCTTATCTTTCAATTTTAAAATTTACAAGATTTTGCAATTCTTTCTGAGTGATTTGGGGTCCATTTCATAATATGTTCAAAGGCTCTTGTTCTTTTTATTCACGAGATAGCAGTTTTGAGAAGATGAGCCTGAAAGTTGGGCCTTCAGAGATGATGTAGAATAATATATAGATCTAGTTATGGCACTGGTAATAGATTTACAGGTACAACGCAGAGATAATACTTTAGATCCATTGAAATTTGAGGGGGAAATTTTGTTTATTTTAACTACTGACAATTCTAAGAAACTTCGTTTAAGAAATAAATATTTATATAATAAAAAATAAAAGAATATGGCTGCAACTAGGAAAACGGGAGATTGCAAGAGTCAAAATTTGAACGCTTTAGTGTCAATATTGATGAATTGACAATAGTTTGAAAATAACACATAAAAGATAGGCAATCTTGAAAAAAAAAATGCAAACTTTGGAAATAACTTTCTTGAAAATAAAGGAAATGAACAGCAACGTGACGGCAAAAACATAACATAATGACCACAAAAAGGCTTTTTTTTAATATTGTTCCTTATAGAAAGATGTCGACAGCTTCAGTGCATAATTAGACCTATTTTAATGGACATGTTCAAAATGGCCACCATTTCTACGCCTATCTGTGTGAGCTGAGTTTTAAAGTTTTCAATGACGTCTCTGCGTGTCTCAATGGAAAAAAAGCATCACTGCTCTTTGAATGCCAGATTTAAGTTCTTCTATTGTTTGGGGATTGTCTCTGTTGCATTATCCTTAAAGTTGGCTGATGACGGGTTTGCCAAAGACAGTCTGAACCCAAGCCAGCGCTCTGTTGGATGTATGTGCAGTGTCTCTATCCTGCATCAACCACTGTTTGTCAAATTTGAGGCCTCTGTGTTGACGTAGCACTGGTAATATAAAGTTTTGAAGGATCGGTAGAAAATGATCAGAAGTGGCCGTTATAGGCCTTTGATTTTTGTCTTTGAACCAAAATGGACCAATTACACCATGTTTGGAAGCGGTGGCCCATGCTGTGCATTTCTCGGACGTAACAGTCTTTCAATGATGAAATCTGGCTTTTCTGATCCCTAAAGCGTTATCGACTTTGAGTTGATGTATCCTGAGAGGTAAAAATGTGATTCGCCACTGAACTAAATGTCATCCAGGAAACTGGGATTTGATTCAATTTCAATGATGAACCAGTCACACATGTTTTAGCCACAGTTTTGAAACAAAAAATCACAGCCTCCTTAATATTTACTCAATGCGTCTAAATTATTTTGATTTGCATAATTTCCCTCACCCTATCTATATTCGACCTAAGTTTCATTACAATCCAATCTGTCAATCAATTTTGCGATTTTTTGGAGAACTTTTCAAGGGTTCCATTTATTTTAGGTCATTTGTTATAAGCTGATTGCAATTGTCTTTTTCCTACAAAAATTTCATTGTTAAAGTTAACTAATCTATTCTCTGGCCATAATTCTGAAACCACTTCTTAGAAAATATCTATCAAATGATGCCCTAGAAAATATCTATCAAATGATGCCCTATCTCCATTTTGAAATTGCCGAAGTTTTTGTATTGAGTTAAAGGACAATGGGAAGCCTGTGTGTCTTTGACAATGGAGGAATTACCACACTCCTAGAAAAACAGGGGTGTTTGTGGTAAACAATCTAGCAAACATTTTAAGTGAGATTACCATAACTTATCAGTTTGCTTGGGGTATCACATGCCTGAACTCAAACTTTTGAAGAGAGAAGATTCTCTGCTTCATTTAATGAGTTTGACAAACTACCTGCTTGGCAGAAGATTGTTGAAATCTGACAAAGTGGGCAATTCAGGGTGTGATTTTATTACATAGGAGCATTGCTTCATAATTAGTATCCTTATTATGTGTAAATATTGTTTTCCCACACGCACATGTAGATTTGTTTTGTAAAATGTTAGCCTTTTTCACATTATTGCAAACTGTTAGGTATGCTGGAGCAATGGAAAGTGGAAAAGTCAAACATGTATGTATTCCCTTTAGGTGGGTTGTTATTGTCATCCCTGGTAGGCCTTAGATAACATAATTATCATTATGTAAGCCCTACTGTTTTAAACTTAGATAGTGATCCTAGAGATAAAAGCCTACATCTGGTTGTCCGCAAAAAAAATTATCACAATCTTATATAACAAATTTCAATTCCTGTAAACATCGGTAAATCGTTTCATTTCCTGGAAAAAAAGGAATTTGGTTGGGTTGGAAATTTTATAGGGCAGTATTGTTGTACACCCAGAAGAATATATAAAAACATTCACTGAGCCATATTAGACCAATATTTTCAATGTTTTCTCTAAAAATTTTCGTGAAAATTTTTTCTTTTTTTTTTTCTTCCTTTCCTTCAGTTCCAAAGCCTGTGTCAAAACCAGTCCAAGAGACATCCTCATCTCGTGTAATCTCAGATACTCCCTCTGTGATGTGGGAATATAAAACAGAAAACACTGAAGATGCTGAGATCAAGGGGCCTTTCTCAAACTCTCAGATGTTAAAATGGTCAGAGGATGGCACATTTGAGAAAGGGGTCTTTTGTCGCAAAGTGGATTCAGGGGGTCCTTTCTATAATTCATTAAGAATAGATTTTGACTTGTATGAATGAACTGGGTTGTTGATTAAATTGGTATGAATGACAATAAAAAGACCAGAAAAACAAAAAGAATAACATCTTTCTAAAAACTTTTTATACAGTTCAAAAGCAAACATGTTGTTCTGTCTGTCCTAATTTTGTGATCAGTAGAGTGAATTGAAAGTTAATAATATAAGCGGATTAAAAATAGTTGAACACACATTCATCAAATTCACAGATCCCTTAAACAAGCTTTTTTTCTTCTATAAACCTTTCCCAGCTACCTTTGTTCTCTCTAATTACTTTCAACTAGTCTATTATCTTCCTTCTTTGATTGATGCTAAGATAACCAAATAGTAATAGAGTGTAAAAAGATCTAAAATGCAAACAAACAAACAATTTGATATCAATTAAAATCAAGACAAAGAAATTGTCGTAAAAATAAGAACAGTGAAAGACAGAACATAGAAAGAAAACCAGTGGGGAACAAATCCAAGACCTCTGTTCTACCATCCTCTGCCTTGCCATAAAGAGGGGAGACTACCACTTAGTCATCACAGAGGAGATTGGTTAACCGATCTGTTAATGTCCAACAGACCTTTACTTGTGATTCTGATTTTCTAATCTTTATTCCATGTGTACAGTTCCGTAATAAGTATGATGTGGCCTTCTCTAATACAAATACCTGCCCTTAATTTAATAATGAAAGAATTTTTTCCTCTGCCATTCTTAAAAAGACTCTTTGCATCCAAAGTATGCATTTTTAAATATAAATATATATAGAAAACAACAAACAATAAATGCACAAAAATATTTGACCCAAGTGAGTTCACTAAATTATTTGACACAAAACAAGATAATTATAGTTTTGTATCTTTTTATCACTTGATTGCATGACTAAAGCAAAGCTCAAATTGTATGAAAATTAAACTTTGTATTAAAAAAAACCAAAACATCAAAGTGCACAGTATTGCTGATCCACACATACAACATAAACCTCAGAATTTTAACATGACAATATTTTATGAAACAGGGGCTCCCACTTTTAAGATATCCAGAAATGTTCAGGAAGTTATTTCAATGCTGCTACAAAGGATCTGGACAGAGTCAGTTCAAGAAATTAAAACGGAACCATGAGAATGGTTGACTCAGCTCACTAAGTACTTAGCTCTTAGCTTGTTTATGGAAAAGTGGGATGATCTTTTGAAGAACACTTTATCTTTCTTCTCCATCCTTCTCCCATGTCCCATATTCCCTTTTGTGAACCACAATTGTAGATAATTAAGGGCATGAAATCCAGACATTTTTAAATCTACTCATTCCTTAGTATAAGGTGACATATGAAACTGGAGGTGGTATATGAAAACAGTCCAACAAGGTTTGATTGATTGTGGATTATGCCCAGTCCAACAAGGTCTGCAAACATATACATTTACCCTGTGGGTCGGAACCCTGTGCAGAGAAGATTTTCAAAGAACATTTGTGCCCCATTTTGTCTGAGGTTCAAAACTGCTATCTTTTTCTCCGAAAGGTAGGTTAAATTTTATATCTTAATTATAATACATATGATGTTGCTGTTTCAGATCAGTTTTACAGATAAAATAATATGAATTATTACCAATGTAAATAGACAGTAGAATAAATTGTTTGAGAAATCCAGTTGTTGAAGATGCACACATTGACATATTAATTGAGTGGCATGAATATTTACATTTTTCAAAATCTTCACAACATTAAATATGAAGCTGCTGGCAAAAGATGTAAATAGGTACCACAAAGTGATTTTTCATTTTAATAATATCCAAAAACTAGTCACATATTTTTTTTAAGCCAGAAGAATGATACCTTGTTCATCGAGGTCAAGCAAGATATAAAAAAGTTTTGGTTGATCAAAGATCTGTGGGACTTATAAAACAATTGGACATCATGTGAAAATGAAAAAAAAAGAAACTATAGTCATAAATAAGATAGTTAAAAATCATCTAATGAATAATTAGTGTCCATCTATAGGTAGTATATAATGCAGTTTTAGCTGACTAAAAATATGTTTGTTTAAGAATGAAAATATTGAAAATAAAAATGTTATAACCCATCAAAGTTGTCAAAATTCCACCAAATAGGGCCTACTATGTAATGATGCATGAAAATTTGTGAATTTTCCAGCTGGAAATTTTTTATGCTCAAAACTATTCATTAGAGGGACTTAATGTTTTTTGTACTGAATGTAGGCTACTCAATAAACAGATGGTGTGTAAGTAAAATCAGGGTTCCACATCCAATATTTTGTCTCCAAAAGAAAAGTTGAAAGATAATTTTTTTTAAATTCCAAAAATTATACAAAACTAGATTTTCAATTTGCCTAGAAGATTTTCTCTTCTCTGTTTTGCCATAGATTGCAGTGTATGAATGTGAGGGTACAGATTTTCTCTTTCTAAAAATCCAGACCGTTTTAGGTTAGGTAGACTTCCAAGGGAACAGTTTTTATTTTAAAATGCAAATATATGCCTAAATTCACAAAAAATGGTTCATCTACAAAATATCACATGACAAACTCAACTTTGTGATGTGAGAAAATTGAAGCTTCATATGTTGCCTTTTCATTTATGCAAACTGTGAGGAAACATATTATAGTCTTCTAAGGAAGCCATTTCAGTTACATGTACTAATTTTGTGGTACAGATATAATTTCAACCAAACAAAAACGTCAGTTTGTGGTACCTAGTATAATGGAAATATGATGTCTGCATATAATACTTTATCCTACAATTCAGTCAAAATGCTGAACTTGTTGCAGTATAAAGTAGGAACTATTATTATTTTCTCTTTATTACCTCATTTCTGGTATCATGCGAAAACTGCTGTGGTACTGGAAAGAACAGGGAAGGTTGACTTGACAAAAACAATTGTACAAGATTGTGGTGTTTTGACCATGTACATGAGATGAAGGACAAACGTTTCCTTAAAGACCACATGGAAAAGCACTTTAGAGATGCAGTTGAAGCTTTGGATGGCCAATGTGTCCATGACACTCATGGATGAACTAAGGTCTATGGTAAGACCTCATTTCTAGATCGATATGAATAGATTTATAGACTCAGATGGTTCAAACTTTTGAAATGTTTAGCAATAAAGATTTAAATTCGTGTCATGATTTGTCCCTCAATGTGTGACTGCTATCTTTACCGAATCAGATGACTCATGATAACACTTTAAGTGCTAAAGATCTAGGTTATGGTCGTGATTCATCATCAAATTTTTCACCTACACTGTCTCAGATACTTTTAGTACATAAAAATCTAGGTCGGGTCATATTTCTTTACCCCATGTGGAACAGCTACAAAGGTCATGATTATTAGGTCTGAAATGTGTATTGCAGGATCTTGAGTGTAGAATTTGAATCAGGACCAGAAACACTGATAAAACCCAAGAGTTTATTCAATCAGATTAAAGCTCCTGCCCAATCACAGTCAACTTGCTTATAGATCAAAAGGAAATTGAACTCCCTCTGAAACAAATGGTGACTCATGACAGGAACAGAAATAGGCACATTTGCAGTTTGCAATCCTTAAACAAGATCTGTTGATAAGAATCTGAATGGACTGTTGGAATGTAATGAGTAAATTACATGAATTCATCTTCAAACTCAAGAAATACCAAGGAATTCTCTGTTCAATCAGATAGAAACAATAAAGTTTTGAAAGTAATGTAAGAGGAGTTTTATGATTCTGACTGCTAACTGACATACTTCTGAAAATGGATGATTAGCTAATTGATTACGGTTAACAAAATTGAATATTAAAACTCATCATTAAAAACAGAAAACATAGTATTTCTATTAGACTAAGATTGCAAAAGAGATACAAATCAGATTACATAGGAAGAATAAAGCTTGTCTTTAAAAAAATTACAACAAAATATGAGGCATACTTGCACATTGCATCCTTATTCAAAACTCAGGATTATCAACAAGTTACAATTAAACTATTGTAAGGTGATTAATTTTGGAGCTAGATAAAACAACAAGAGCCAGTCCTTGTACTAAAACTATTACATTTCAGTCTTCCTCATTTAGTTCTCATGAAATATCAGATTGTGGTAGAAATTTTTAGGATATATTTTTGTATACATGTATTATCATCCATATCATTATTGTTTTTGTGATTTTCTTTGATGTGCAAAATTAATGTAAAGTCAAACACAAAAGAAAAAAAAAATTTTTTAAAGAAGAAATGTTGCCACAACAGTTTTATGTAAGGCTTACAGTGCAACACACATTTGTCAAACTAGCTGAGGCAAAAGAAATAAGCTTACCTATATACAGTTTGAGGAGTCCAAAATTAGTGAATACAAGATTACATTATTACATGTACGATTGATGGCATGTAAACTACTCTGGCAGGCTAATCCTTGATGAAGGTTAAATTCCTTACAGATTTCTGCTTCATTTTGCCCTTATCATCTTCTTCTTCAAATATTCTAACTGCCTGCCTAAGTGCATGTTCAAAAAAAAAACAACGGAGGTTGTTGTGTTGAAGCCTATGTCTCATATCTTGACCTGAGGGTAATGTGGCAAAGTGATTGTGTTAAAAAGTCTACGTCTTGCCTGTATCTGATAGAATCAGGGATTATATTCCACATATAAGTGAGCTAGGGAAGAAAAAATTCAGGTGGCAATCAAGGTTTGAATGTGGTACTCTATAGTTTTGCCTTTTGATTTTGTCTTTTATTAATACTATAGTTGTAGATTTGAGTGACTTAGTGCTTAAGGAGTTTGACTGAAGATTAAAGGGTTGTGGTTTGAATCTTTCTGGTCCTCCTCTCAAGAAGTGGAGTAAGCCTGATACAAACTTGCATCTTTTCCAGGGATGACAGAATAAGGGTCAGTCATTACGCTAAATGCCACAGAAACCTCACTTAAACACCAATTCTGTAGGCTTCAATTGCTTTGATGTTGAAGAAACTAGACTTCCTTTCTTATCAATTTCATTTAGGATTTGTTCTCAGCTTCAAGAGTGAGGAAACTTGTTTTTATTCACCAAGAAAAGTCTGTTTAAATTATGATACTATGAAATATAAATTGATAATGTTTTTGGATCCAATAAGATGGAAAAGTAGCAGATCAGTAAAAGTACAACTACAGTGGAATTCACTTTACACAAACCCGCTTTACAAGAATTTTACCATTTACACGAACTGAATGTGAATCCCCACATAAAATTCTTTTTTATTCAACTAATGCAACATTCTAACTCAAATCCCACTAGATCTTGTTAACCGGCGCTTCTTCTACCTATTTCAAGTTTTCCCCTCGTTCTTGCACCAACAAGGCTTCGGGCCGCATACATTTTAAAAAGGCCTAGCCGAGATCTAGCGTTACATCAGCACCTCTGATACATAAAGTGAGCTCATGAAAGTGAGTGGGAGTACCTGCTGAAGGGACACACTAGGGCATCACACACTGTGTCGCGTCACGACTTGATGTACATAGGGCCAATTACCGTAAGGCTTGTGTTGCGATAGCATGTCACTGTGTGTGTGATGAGGCGATTTAACGTTCACCCCATTGTTTGCCGCCACCAATCCCCCATCCAACCTTCTACATCCCCCACTCCATTCTTTTAGGCTTACAATAGTGGGGTAAGCTACCAACTAATGAGTTGCTTTGCCAGTGCCAGCATCCATCATTCATTCACCGCACTTCGATTTCAATCAACTAGGCCTAGCCGTCTCGCAATTTACTCCTTCGTCTCCCTTAATTGTCTTCAATCCTCTTAACACGAATTCTTGATAACACAAACTAATTACACTGGTCCCATGAAGTTTGTGTTATCAGGAGTCTACTGTATAATGTAATGCATATTATTCACGTGTCAGCAAACATAAACTTTTCTTTTTATAAGTCACATACAGAGAGCTCTATATAGTGTTAAGATTGATTCACTATGCTTGACTTGCAGATAGATTCCACAAATAAGTTTGACATGCGCATGGAAAATAAATACAACATGAGTTTGGACAATGCCATTTCCTTAGGAAATTTGAGAATTTGACGAATATTTGTTTGGCATATGTGTGTTGCACTGTTTCATTATTAACATTTATTCTGAATCTTTGACCCTTTGTTGTTTTTACTAAACTCTCTTGTCATTTACTGGTTTGAGGCATTTCAATTAGGTCTAGTGTGGGTTTTTCATTGACTGGGACTTTGATTTTGTGCGAGGATAAAATATGTTTGAGGTCATCAAGTTCAGTCTCCAGTGCTTCACAGTAATGCTGATATTTTTCAATATTTTGCTGACAAATGTCTCGAAGATGTTTTTCATGTTCCAGCTTTTCTTCTGCTTGTTTCTTCACTGAAAGTACAATTCCTGTGGAAGAAGGGAAATGGCACAAAAACGGAATCTTTTTGTTCACTTTTAAAGGCAAATAGGGGTTAAAGTTTTTGGCCATAGAAAAAAAATGTGTGTGGTGGGACTTTACCCAGTACTTCTGGATCACCATGTCATGCCTTTAACAAATCAGCAGTCCTGTCCTCTTATACATGTATTAAAGATGTATGTAATCATTAATAATCTTCTAGGGACTGACCATTTAAAATATGACATTCTAAATGTACATAAACAATCAATGAAGACCTCTGGCAGTGAAACTCAAATTTAGCATTATCAAGAGAAAGCAGTATGGGTCCCAGATTTAAAACAATTGATCTAGAACAAAATAAAATAAAACATAGTGGAAAGAATTATCAACAATAGCTGTCAAAAGATATAAATCTGACAGAAGTTTAAAAAGATCATACAAAAATTTGCCTGTATGTGAAGAGAATTAGAAGACATTTACAGTACATGCATAAGTAAGCCATGTTCATTAAGAAGGATTACTTTAAAAGATTTCCCAACAAGTTGCAAAAACATTACATCATTGAAAGCCTAAAAAATGTCCTTTAAGATGAACATAAATTTATTTTTCTCAATCTATTAACATTCCAGTAAAGCCGTTATAAAAATTGCTGTTGAAAAATAGAGCTTGCAATGGTTTAATACAGAATAAAAAGGAACTCAGGGCGGCAGATTGAAATCAGTTTTCATTTGAAAGAAGTAGGTTTGAGATCAAACAACGCTGTAATACCTCCATTCTTATCTGATGTTCAAAGGCAAAATAGGCTGCAACGCTTACATTGCTTTACTTGACAGCAGTGGTCTAGTGTTTTGTTTACTGATAAAGATAGTTTTCCTAGTGATGCATTCAACAGAAGGTTTAGATGCTGCAGGAGTCCAAAACAACCTTCAAAGAGGATAACGTCTAGGTATGGAAGTGCCGAGGGTATGCTACTGTATTGGTTTGGGGAATCTTTGGAATTGTAAATAGTTTTTTATTGGAATGAGTGGAAGCCTCTCTGCTGAACAGTACACAGAGCAATTTTTGAGAAACTGTATGCTCCCTTTTATCAAAGACAACAGAGAGTCGATAAAGTATTTCATGCATGAAAACATTACCCTACACAAAAGGCTAGATCAATCAGGTACGTCCTTGATTAACATTCTTATCTGGCCGTCTGCAAGTCCAGACATGATTCCAATACTGTGGGGTATCATTGAGCGTTAAATCAAAGAACGGCAGCTAGATGCTGACCAGAATGCTTTGTCCACAGTTTTGAGTGACATTTGCAACTCAATTCAAGAAGGCTTAATATCCAATTTCATATTATTAATGAGGAAAAGACTGGAGGCATAGTAATATCATGGACCATTTTGAGCAAAATAAAATCTTAAACAACGTGCAACATGGTTTTAGACAAAAAAGAAGTTGTGAAACCCAGTTTAATACCACCCAAACTGACTTTAGTAACTGCCTAAATAATAAATGCCAGATTGATGCAGTTCTTTTGAATTTTTCCAAAGTTTTTGATAAAGTCGATCACTTAGGGTTAATTCAGAAGATGAAGAACTACGCCATTTCTAAAAACATCAAAAGGACCAAGTCATTTCTACTAGGCAGACACCAAAGAGTAATGGTAGAGGAGTTGAGTCAAATATCAAATTAGTTGAATCAGGGCTCCCACAAGGAACAGTACTTGGACTACTCTTCTTCTTGATATAGATCAAAACCTCTCAGTCAATACCACCATTAGCTTACATGCAGATGATAGTTTACTGTGCAGAAAAATACAAAAACAACAGATCATTGCAAACCATTGCAAGGAAACCTGGACACCTAGAAGAGTGGGAGAGTAAATGGAAGATGGAATTCCATCCAAAGAAATGCCAGATTATTACCATCACTAGAAAACATAAA
>JAOYNN010105061.1:0-11660 GCA_025770095.1 Goniobranchus kuniei | reverse complement strand
AGCAGCAGATGATGATGATGATCATATAGGGAGGCTTAAATTTGAAATACTAACTTTAAAAAAACACACAAGACATGAAAATGGTATCATTATAATAATTCCTATCGTATACACAGTGGAAAGTTGCCATGGAGTCTTTCAATGATATCTCATCTTACCCATCTGGCAGACAGTGGTACATAATAATACAAGAGAACCTTGCAGAGTGTTAGACCCAAAATATGTTTTTTAAGGACATGCATAACCTACCACATGAGTTGAGTGAGCCAAGCTCTATCTTAATAGCCAGTTACTTTTCGCACATGGGTCAAGTGAGCCAAACTGTATCTTAACAGCCAGGTAGTCATTACCAACTGAGTCCAGTGAGCCAAACTGTATCTTAACAGCCAGGTAGTCATTACCAACTGAGTCGAGTGAGCCAAACTGTATCTTAACAGCCAGGTAGTCATTACCAACTGAGTCGAGTGAGACAAGCTCTATCTTAACAGCAATGTACTCATTACTACCTGTGTCAAGTGAGCCAAACTATTTCTTAGCAACCAGGCGCTCATTTCCACCTTAGTTGAGTTAGCCTAGCTCTATATTAACCACCAGGTACTCATTACCAGCTTAGTTGAGTTAGCCAAGCTCTATATTAACAATCAGGTACTCATTACCAGCTGAATTGAGTTAGCCAAACTGTATATTAACAACAAGGTACTCATTACCACCTTAATTGAGTTAGCCAAGCTCTACATTAACAACCAGGTACTCATTACCACCTTAGTTGAGTTAGTCAACCTCTAAATTAACAACCAGCTACTCATTACCATCTTAGTTGAGTTAGCCAAGCTCTATCGTAAAAACCAGGTACTCATTACCACCTTAATTGGGTTCGCCAAGCTTATCGTAACAACCAGGTACTCATTAGCAGCCTAGTTGAGTTAGCAAAGCTCTAATTAAAAACCGGGTACTAATTACTACATTGCTTGAGTTAACCAATCACTATCTTAACAGGCAGGTACTCATTACCACCTTAGTTGAGTTAGCCAAGCTCTATCGTAAATTAGCCAAGCTCTATTTTAACTGCCAGGTACTCATTACCATTTTAGTTTAGTTAGCCGAGCACTATCAAAACAACCAGGTACTTATTACCACCATATTGAGTAAGCCAAGCTCTATATCAACAGCCAGGTACTCATTACCACTTGAGTTAAGTTATCGAAGCTCTACCGTAACAACCAGGTACTCTTTACCAACTTAGTTGAGCAATTCAAGCTCTATAATAAAAGCAGGGTACTCATTACCACCTTAGTTGAATTAGCCATGCTTTCTATTAAATTGCAGGTATTTATTACCACCTTAGATGAGTTAACCAAGCTCCTTAGTAAAAATCAGGTACTCATTACCACCTTAGTTGAGTTAGTCAAGCTCTATCTTAACTGCCAGGTACTCATTAGCAATTGAGTCGAGTGAGCGACGCCTTACAACAACCAGGTACTCATTACCACCTTAGTTGTGTTAGCCAAGCTCTATATTAAAAGCCAGGTGTTCATTACAACTTAGTCGAGTAAACCAAGTTTTATATTACCTACCAAGTATTCATTACCACCTTATTTGAGCTACCCAAGCTCTGTATTAACAAACGTGTACTCATTTCCACCTTAATTGAGTTGTCAAGCTCTATCGTAACAGCCAGGTACTCATTACCACCCTATTGAGTTAGCCAAGCTCTATCTTAACAACCAGGTACGAATAACCACCTTAGTTGAGTTAACCAAGCTCTATATTAACAACTAGGTAGTCATTATCACCTTAGTTGAGTTACCAAGCTCTATGTTAACAACCAGGTAGTCATTACCAGCTTAGTTCAGTTAGCCAAGATCTATCTTATCAACCAGGTATTCATTACCAGCTTAGTTCAGTTAGCCAAGCTCTATCTTATCAACCAGGTACTCATTATCAGCTTAGGTGAGTTAGTCAAGCTCTATTTTAACAATCAGGTACTCATCTCCACCTTAGTTGAGCTAGCCAAGCTCTATCGGAAAAAACTAGGTACACATTACCACCTTAGTTGAGTTAGCCAATCTATATATTAACTGCCGGGTACTGATTATCAACTGAATAGTTCAGTTAGCCAAGCTCTATCTTATCAACCAGGTACTCATTACCAGCTTAGTTGAGTTAGCCAAGCTCTATTTTAACAATCAAGTACTCATCTCCACCTTAGTTGAGCTAGCCAAGCTCTATCGGAAAAAACTAGGTACTCATTACCACCTTAGTTAAGTTAGCCAAACTTTAACCTAACCGCCAGGTAGTTATTACCACCTTAGTTGAGTTAGCCCAGCCTACATCTATTTAACAACCAGGTACTCATTACCACCTTTGTTGAGTTAGCCAACTTCTATATTAACAGCCAGGTTTTCATTACCACTTTAGCTGAGTTAACTAAACTCTATGTTAACAGCTAGGTACTCCTTACCACCTGAGTCAAGCCAATCTTTATCTTGACAATCAGGTACTTTTTACCTCCTTGGTTGAGTTAGCAAAGCTCTATATTAACAGAGAGGTACACACTACCACCTTAGTTGAGTTAACCAGGCTCTATCTTGGAAGCCAGGTACTCATTTTCACACCTGAGTTAAGTGAGTCAAGCTCTATCCTAACCAGGAACTGGTTACCACCTTAGTCGAGTGCGCCAAGCTCAATCTTAAAAGCCAGGTACTCATTACCACCTTAGTTGAGTTAGCCAAGCTCTATATTAACAACCATGTACTCATTACCATGTTAGTTGAGTTAGCCAAGCTCTGTCTTAACCACCAGGTACTCATTAAAAACTTAGTTGAGTTAACCAAGCTCTCTCTTCACAACCAAGTTCTCATTACCACCTTAGTTCAGTAAGCTAGGCTCTGTATTAACAGCCAGGTATTCATTATCACTTTAATTGGGATAGCCAAGCTATATCGTAACAAACAGGTACGCATTACCACCTTAGTTGCGTTAACCAAGCTCAATATTAACAATCCTGTAATTCTACCACCTTAGTTGACTTAGCCAAGCTCTCTCTTAACAGCCATGTACTCTTTACCACCTTAGTTGTGTTAACCAAGCTCTATATTTACAGCCACGTACTCATTGCCACCTTAATCGAGATAGCCAAGCTCTATATTAGCAACCAGGTACTCATTACCACCTTAATCGAGATAGCCAAGCTCTATATTAGCAACCAGCTACTCATTACCACCTTAATCGAGATAGCCAAGCTCTATATTAGCAACCAGGTACTCATTACCACGTTAGTTGAGTTAGCCAAGCTCTGTCGAATCAACCAGGTACTCATTACCAGCTTTGTTGAGTTAGCTAAGCTATATATTAAAAACCAGGTACACATTAGTACCTTAGTTGTGTTAGCCAAGCTCTATCTAGCCAAGCTCTATCTTAACAACCAGGTACTCATTACCACCTTAGTTGAGTTATCCAAGCTCTATATTAAGAGCCAGGTACTCATTACAACCTTAGTTGAGTTAGCCAAGCTCTCTATTAAAAACCAGGTACTTCTTACCACCTTAGTTGAGTTAGCCAAGCTCTCTATTCAAAACCAGGTACTTCTTACCACCTTAATTGAGTTAGCCAAGCTCTCTATTAAAAACCAGGTACTTCTTACCACCTTAGTTGAGTTAGCCAAGGCCTATTTTAACAACCAGGTACTCATTACCACCTTAATTTAGTTAGCCAAGCTCTATATAAACAGCCAGGTTCTCATTACAACTTTAGCTGAGTTAGCAAAGGTCTATATTAACAGCCAGTTACCCATTACCACCTTAGTTGAGTTAGCCAAGCTCTATCTTAATAATAATAGCCAGGTTCTCATTACCACCTTAGTAGAGTTAGCCAAGCTCTATAGTAACAGCCAGTTCCTCATTGCCACATTTGTTTGAGTTAACCAAGCTCTATATTAACAGTCAAGTACTCATTACCACCTTAGTTGGTAAGCCAAGCTCTATATTAACAACCAGGTACTCATTAACATCTTAGTTGAATTAGCCAAGCTCTATATTAATAGCCAGGTCTTCGTTTCCACCTTAGTTGAGTTAACAAAACGCTATCTTAACAGCCAGGTACTCATTACCACCTGAGTCAAGTGAGCCAATCCCTATCTTAACAACCAGATACTCAATACAACCTTGGTTGAGTTAGCCAAGATCTATATTAACACCCAGGCACTCATTACAACCTTAGTTTAGTAAGCCAAGCTCTATCCTACCCAGGCACTCATTACCACCTTAGCTGAGTTAGCCAAGCTCTATCTTGATAGTCAAGCACCCATTACCACCGTTATTGAGTTAGCTCAGTTTTATCTTAATGGCCAGTTACACATTACCACCTTAGTTGAGTTCGCCAAGCTCTATCTTAATAGCCAGGCACTCGTTAGCACCTTAGTTGAGTTAACCAAGCTCTATCTTAGCAGCCAGGTACTCTTTATCACCCGATTCAAGTGAGCCAAGCTCTATCTTAATAAGGTACTCATTACCATCTTAGTCGAGTGCGCCAAGCTCTATCTTAACAGCCAGGTATTCATTGCCACCTGAGGCAAGTGAGCCAAGTCCTATCTTAACAGCCAGTTTCTCATTACCGCCTGAGTCAACTAAGCCAAAATCTATCTTAACAACGAGGTACACATTACCACATATTAGTTCAGTTAACCAAGCTCTATATTAACAACCAGGTACTCATTACCACCTTTGTCGAGTGATGAATGCTCAGTATTAACATCCAGTACTCATTACAACCTTAGTTCAGTTAGGAACGCTCTATATTAACAGCCAGGCCAGGTACACATTACCGCCTTAGTTGACCTTAGTTGACTTAGCCAAGCTCTATCTTAATAGCCAGGCACTCATTACCACCTTAGTTGAGTTAGCCAAGCTCTATATTAAAAGACAGGTACTCATTACCACCTTAATTGAGTTAGCCAAGCTCTATATTAAAAGACAGGTACTCATTACCACCTTAGGTGAGTTAGCCAAGCTCTATATTAAGAGCCTGGTACTCATCACGACCTTAGTTGAATTAGCCAAGCTCTATATTAACAACCAGGTACTCATTATCACTTTAGTTGAATTGTCCAAGATGTATCTTAACAACCAGGTACGCATTACCACCGTAGTTGAGAAAGTCAAGCGCTATCCTAACATCCAGGTAATCATTACCACTTTAATTGAGCTAACCAATCTCTATCTTAACAACCAGGTACTCATTACAACTTCAGTTGAGTTAGTACAGCTCTATAGTAACAACCAGGTATACATTACCACCTTAGTTGAGTTAGACAAGCTCTATATCAATAGCCAGGCACTCATTACCACCTTAGGTGAGTTTGCCAAGCTCTATCGTAATAGCCAGGTATTCACTACCACCTCAGTTGAGTTAGCCATGATCTATCATAATAGCCAGGCACTCATTACAACCTTAGTTAAGTTAGCCCAGTTCTATATTAGCAGCCAAATACTCATTACCACCTGAGTCAAGTGAGCCAAGCCCTATCTTAACAACCAGTTTCTCATTACCGCCTGAGTCAACTAAGCCAAAATCTATCTTAACAACGAGGTACTCATTACCACATTAGTTGAGTTAACCAAGCTCTATACTAACAGCCAGGTACTCATTACCACATGTGTCGAGTGAGCCAAGCCCTACATTAACATCCAGGTACTCATTACAACCTTAGTTGAGTTAGCAAAGCTCTATATTAACAGCCAGGTACACATTACCACCTTAGTTGACTTAGCCAAGCTCTATCTTAATAGCCAGGCACTTATTACCACCGTTATTGAGTTAGCTCAGTTTTATCTTAATGGCCAGTTACACATTACCACCTTAGTTGAGTTCGCCAAGCTCTATCTTAATAGCCAGGCACTCGTTAGCACCTTAGTTGAGTTAACCAAGCTCTATCTTAGCAGCCAGGTACTCTTTATCACCCGATTCAAGTGAGCCAAGCTCTATCTTAATAAGGTACTCATTACCATCTTAGTCGAGTGCGCCAAGCTCTATCTTAACAGCCAGGTATTCATTACCACCTGAGGCAAGTGAGCCAAGTCCTATCTTAACAGCCAGTTTCTCATTACCGGCTGAGTCAACTAAGCCAAAATCTATCTTAACAACGAGGTACTCATTACTACATATTAGTTCAGTTAACCAAGCTCTATATTAACAACTAGGTACTCATTACCACCTTTGTCGAGTGATGAATGCTCAGTATTAACATCCAGTACTCATTACCACCTTAGTTCAGTTAGGAACGCTCTATATTAACAGCCAGGCCAGGTACACATTACCACCTTATTTGACTTAGCCAAGCCCTATCTTAATAGCCGGGCACTCATTACATCCTTAGTTGAGTGAAGCAGGCTCTATATTAAACTGCCAGTTACTCATTACCACCTTAGTTGAGTTACCCAAACTCTATATTAACAGCAAGGCACTCATTACCAACTTAGTTGAGTTATCAAGCTCTATACTAAAGACAAGCTACTTATTATCATTACCACCTTATCTAGTTAGCCAACCTCTACCTAAACAACCAGGTACTCATTACCACCTTATCTATACTGAACCAAGGGAGAAAACGCACCACTTTTGTTTCTTTAATATCTTTTAGTCTGTGAACTTATATTGAAACCTACCCAATAGTATCAAAGCTCATTTACTATCCTTTTGTTTGATATATAACATCTTACGTTTGTTATCACGCAACAGATGATTATTACGTATACTATTGCACCTCCTAAAATTTTACACTACAGAATCAGAGTAGGAGAGAGAAAATGAGCATGGGTAGTTTTGAGTGCGCTGCGTAGTGAACGCACTCCTTCTGAACGAACCTTGCGCATAACGCTCATATTTCTGCTACTTCAGAAAATGTTGCCTCGGAGATTATGACGATTTTCCCCCAGAATGTCTGCTGACCAGATATGCCGCTACAGTAGCAGTTGACGACGGAGATGGACGCGACCACAACAATAAGAAAAATACCGAAGGGGTGGATAACGCAATCAGACATTCAACGATGACCCATTTTCCTTGACCCACTGTGTGGTTCCAAAAATGACGACCCATGAAGAACTGTTATGGTTCCAACAGCACAATGGCCGCCTCGCACATCACAATATTTGTCGGGATTTCCTGACCCATCAGGATTTTACTGTGTTGCCTTGGCCGGTGAGGTCTTCAGATTTGTCACCCATCGAACATGTTTGGGACATTTTGGGCCGTCGCCTGAAAACAAGAAACGCTCAAAATGTGCATGAGCTGGAGACATTCCTTAGGACAGAATGGCATAATTATACACCAAAAAATGTTCCGACACTACATTCCTTCAATGATGTGTCGGGTGATTAGTGTTATTGATGCAAATGGTGAACAAACCAATTATTAAACATGTAGAAAAAATATGTAGTCCCCATTTCCAGGGCCCGCGAAGAATGTCAATAAGCTAGTAAATAACCTGAAAATATTCGCATTACAATATATGACTGTCTTCAGAAAAGGTTTCTATTTCTTGTTGAAACACTTGTTTGCATTATTTCCTCGTTGAATTTGAGTTCTTTCCATTTGATGAGTGGTGCGTTTTATCTGTGATTCAGTACAGTTAACCAAGCTCTATCTTAGCTGCCAGGTACTTATTATCACCTGAGTCAAGTGAACCAAGCTCTATCTTAACCAGGTACTCATTACCACCTGAGTCAAGTGCTCCAAGCTCTATCTTTACAGCCAGATACTCATTACCACCTGAGTCAAGTGAGCCAAGCTCTATCTTAACAACTAGGTACTCATTACCTCCTTAGTTAGGTTAACCAAGATCTGTCTTAACAGCCAGATATTCATTACAACTGAGTCAAGTGAGCCAAGCTCTATCTTAACAGACAGATATCCATTACAACTGAGTCAAGTGAGCCAAACTCTATCTTAATAATGAGGTGCTCATTACCACCTTAGTTGAGTTAAGCAAGCTCTATATTAACAGCCAGGTACTCATTACCACCTGAGGTAAGGGAGCCAAGCTCTATCTTAACAACCAGGTACTCATTACCACCTGAGTCAAGTTAGCCAAGCTCTATTTTAACAGTCAGGTACTCTATACCACCTGAGGTAAGTGAGCCAAGCTCTATTTTAACAGCCAGGTACTCATTTCCACCTGAGTCAAGTGAGTCAAGCTCTATTTTAACAGCCAGGTACTCATTACCACTGAGTCAAGTGAGCCAAACTCTATCTTAGCATCGAGGTGCTCATTACCACCTTAGTTGAGTTAAGCAAGCTCTATATTAACAGCAGGTACTCATTACCACCTGTATCGAGTGAGCCAAGCTCTATCTTAACAGCCAGTACTCATTACTACCTGATTTGAGTTAACCAAGCTCTATCGTAACAGCCAGGTACTCATTACCAACTGAGTCAAGTGAGCCAAGCTGTATCTTAATAGCCAGGTACGTTTCGCACCTGAATTGAGTGAGCCAAGCTGTATCTTAACAGCCAGATACCGGTACTTTTCGCATCTGATTCAAGTTAGCCAAGCTCTATCGTAACAGCCAGGTACTCATTGCCACCTTTGCTGAGTGAGCCAAACTTTATATTAACAGCCAGGTACTCATTACACCTGAGTCGAGTGAGCCAAGCTCTATCTTAACAGCCAGGTACTTTTCGGACCTGAGTCAAGTTAGCCAAGCTCTGTCGTAACAGCCAGGTACTCGTTGCCATCTGAGTTAAATGAGCCAAACTCTATCGGAACAGCCAGGTACTGTTTCCTACCTTAGTTGAGTAAGCCAAACTCTATCTTAACAGCAAGTACTCATTACCACCAGAGTTTTGTAGGCCCAGCTCTATCGTAACAACCAGGTACTCATTACCACGTGCGTCGAGTTAGCCTAGCTCTATGCTCACAGCTAGGTACTGTTTCCTGGCTTAGTTGAGTTAGCCAAGCTCTCTTTGAACAACCAGCTACTTCTTTCCACCGGAGTCGACTGAACCAAGCTCTATCTGAACGCCCAGGTACTCATTACCACCAGAGTTGTGTGAGCCCAACTCTATCTTAACAGCCAGGTGCTCGTTACCACGTGAGTCGAGTTAGCCAAACTCCATCTGAAGAGCTAGGTACTGTTTCCAACTCTTTGAACAGCCAGGTACTCATTACCACTGATGTCGAGTGAGCCAAGCTCTATCTTAAGGCCCAGGTACTCATTACCACCTGGGTCAAGTGAGCTAAGTTCTATTTTACCAGTGAGGCACTAATTACCACCTTCGTTGAGTTAGCCAATCTCTATCTTAACAGCCAGATACTCATTACCACCTGAGTCGAGTGAGCCAAGCTTTATCGTAACAGCCACGTACTCATTACCACCTGAGTCGAGTGAACCAAGCTCTATCGTAACAGCCAATTACTGTATTACAACTTAATTGAATTGCCCAAGCTCTAAGGTTACAGCCCAGCACTGTTTCCCATCTTTGTTGAGTGAGCCAAACTCTATCGTAACAGCCTGTACTGTTTCACACCTTAGCGTAGTGAGCCAAACTCTATCGTAACAGCCTGTACTGTTTTCAACCTTAGTTGAGTGAGCCAAACTCTATCTTAGCAGCCTGTACTGTTTCCCAACATAATTGAGTTAGTCAAGCTCTACATGGGCAGCCAGGTACTGTTTCCTACTTTATTCAGTAAGCCAAGCTCTGTCTGAACGGCAAGGTACTTTTTCCCACCTAAGTTGAGTTAGCCAAGCTCTATCGTAACAGCCAGGCACTGTTTCCCACTGTGACTGAGTTAGCCAAGCTCTCTCTCTCTCTCTGAACAGCCCGGTACTCATTAACACCAACTGAGTGGACTGAGCCAAGCTTCATATTGACACCCCGGTACTCATTACCATCTAATTCGAGTGAGCCAAACGCTATGTTCTTACAACAAGGTATACATTCCCACCCGAGTCGAATACGCTAAGTGACCAAAGTGCCTTAGCTCAAGACACGCTGCAAACGACTTTTGGATATGATCAAACCTGTGCAAGCCAAATAAGACATCACCTTTCCACATGCCTTCAGTAGGCTGTCTCCTCAAGCTCGACGTGATGTTTGTTCGGGAGCATTTTCATTCAAAAGCAACGCAGTACAATTAATTTGTCAGACTTTTGCCAAATTTAGTTACAACGATAACATGGACCTAGGACGCTACACCCCTGTTTCGGTCAAACAACCAATGAAAGAAAATCCACCAAAAAAAAAAACCAACAAAAAATAAAAAACAACAGAAATTAAATCATCAAAGGGGAAAAAGAAGAACATTAATTTCACTTGTGAATTTTGCAACTATAGTTGCTACAATATTTACTCATGATTGCAAAATTAAAATTTAACAATTTTCATGCAGCGATTCATTATTTTCATTAATTTGCCATATTTTATATGCCTTTCAACAGGTGATGTCCTCTCACGAAGCCTTAAACATACTCGATATTATTTGCACTGTCTTCTTTACCCTGGAGCTTATTCTCAGGTTCGACTTTTTGGTTGATTATTGAACTCCACTCAAACATCACTGGTCTCTTAATAGTCGGCTTAAAATTGTTGAGTCTAAAGCTATTCATCAGCCTCTTCACGTCATTTCTCGATTTAAAATGTATCCAATGATAGAAATTTACAAAGGTTTCGGTTCTTTGATTGAACAGTCCATTGTGTTAAATTTCTTATCAGCCAAGGATCGTTATCTTAAATTAGAATTAAAGCCACAGTGAAATATAAAGTCAAAACTAATTACTGGTCTAAAGATAGCATTGGTAAGATCGGTTTTGAATATGGAATTGCATTTGTAGCCCTCTTTTTAAGCGGCAGTCTATTATTATAGAAATAAGCAAAATATGTCGTGGGAAGAAAGGCTATAATACATGAAATTGCCGTCTCTTAATTACATAGAAGGAGAAGAGGAAATCTTTGACAGCGTTGATCAAGATCAGTTCTTTTAATTTCCTTATGTAACTCCTACAAGTGTAGAAAGATATACATTACAGGTAGTTCAACTACAATAAGACAAAGCTACTTTGTTGCAAGAATTTTTAAAACTTGGAAAATCCTCTTTTTACGACAAAGAGTTCTGAAAATATAAATTCCTTTAAGAAAGCCATGGGTAGAGAGTTTTAAAATTATATTTTATGTTTATGATGAATAACCTTTGCTACAGAATTATGAATATTTGATGAATACTGCCATGTTCTGTTTATAATATGTTATCCTTACATAGGGATATTCAAAGGTCTATGACCTATTTCACCATTAAACTGATAGAACATGATATGATTCTGAGAGATTCGATGAGTCATTTCACTGGCCTCAAAAAAGTGCATGTACAAAACCATGGATTTATATAATAACATCTAATATGTAATGGTCATGGTCTAGGCTATGAAATACTGTATATGATTTTAAAGTGTGTTGCACTTTCTTTGAGTGTCTGCCATGGATTCCAACATGTTCTTGTCCGATTTAACGAGATACAATCTTTAATGTTTAACTTTCCAGGATATGGCAGGAAATTGCACGCATACCAGTATTTACAATTCATGGTTTGTGGCACTTTATCCCGAATTCTCTCTCTCTCTCTCTCTCTCTCTCTCTCTCTCTCTCTCTCTCTCTCTCTCTCTCTCTCT